>VUYV01000051.1:3373057-3393775 GCA_008711295.1 Anarhynchus alexandrinus | reverse complement strand
AAAAAAAAAAAAAAGAAAGGTCGTAGCAGCTATTTATATATGTTACCCTCAACACAGGAAAACTTGAGCCTTTTTTTTTTTCCATTCATTTCTAAAATGTGGGTTTGCTGAGGTGTGAGTGGTGGATGGTGTAAATTTTTAAACAGTGGCATTCTCGGCAGTTATGCAGACCTGTAAATACAGTTTGTCTCAGAGGACTGCAATATTTGAACAGCATTCTCCATTTGAACTGCGCAAAAGAATTTTCCATTAATTTGTTGTGCTTAGGAGTGTTCAGTACCTGCAAATACCTTCCATAAGAAACCAAGAAGCGAGCCTAGCATCAACCATCTAGCATGCTGTGGATGATCCCTGGAGATAGAGGTCTCTCTGAAATGAAAAAATGGTATCTAGGCAGTATACCCTTTTGGCTTTTCCTCCCTGCTCCCCCCCCGCCCCCCCAATCTAGCTTTTCCTCCCTGCTCCCCCCCCCGCCCCCCCAATCTATGAAGGAAGGGTTAAGAAGTGTTAGAAGCTGAGCAAGACTGAGTCAATTGAAATCGACTCTCTGAAGACTATTAAAGGATGGAAATCAACAAATATTTTTAGTACTTCAGTGCTTTAGGTATTCAAAGTCCTGTTGAATGCATTCCTGAGCAGATCCCCTGCTACTTTAGGTAGGGAGTGGGGCACAGCTTGGTCTGAACAACCCATATGTGAAAATCACCTTGAAAACACTGTATGGGTTACACTTTTCAGTGAGTACCGAAGTGTATGATACTAGCACTCTCCACATCTTATAGAAGGCATGAGTTTAATTTATGGGCAATACCTCTGATGTAAACTCTGAGTGCTCAATTTATCCCTGGCACTCTGAGTCAGCAACAAGAAGGGGAAAATTCATGTAGATAGACAAGTTTCTTTTGGCTACAAATTGAAAGAAGCACCATGTGCCGTTGCAGTTGTTCCTGGTCTTATTATAGCAAAATATACATGCTAAAAGCTGTAATAATTTTCTGTAGAAGAAAAAAACAAATAAAGAGGAAAAGAATGAAGGCAGAAAAAGTAAGGCTGTGATGTGATAGGGACAGGGAAGGGACACAGTAAATCTAATAATCTCCAGTATTAAGTGAATGGCTGGTTGCAATTTTTAATTGAAATGGTGATGCTGCCTACATGCTGTGGGAAATTATTGTAACTGAGGTTGGCACTGAATTCAAGAAGATAAATAAAGTTGTCTTGGGGATCGATAATTCTGAGAAAAATGACACTTTAAGTCATGGATCTGGTGGTGAGGATTTGGGAGATTAGTACAACTAGAAAGACAAAGGTAGAGGTAGAGTTGGAGGGGGCAGGAGAAAAATATTGTACTGGCAGTAAGTGAATACCTATTAGGATTGCTGAATAGGTGACTTGGACTGATTTGGACAACTGGAAGCTTTGGAGAAAAAAATGAGAAAAACATGAAATTGGATAATAAGGAACAGGTTTACAAAAAGTAGATTAGGCTAGACTGAAATGACATCTTTCTTTCATAAGATAATTGGGTTTTGGAACAGAGAGATCTTAGAAGAGATCTAATCGATCTGGATCATTACATAACTCACCTTTTCATAAAGCACACAATAATTCCACATGGAGATTTGCTAGGAGAAACTGAGATAAATATAAAAATGTTGAAGTGAGTACAGCTAACAGGAAGAAAAGAAATGGACAATGCTGAACCAAGAAGTCTTAAGCTAAGTGTTCAACGTGAAAGCATTAAAGAGTCATTTTCAAGCAGCGGGCCAATTGATGATGTGATTAATAAACCCCACTCAAAAAGTAGAAATGTTCTAATGAAATGTGTTGATTATTTGAAAATGGCAGGTACAGTTAATATGGAGTAGTAAAAGGATGGTATTCAGAAACTTAGTTGGCATTAGGAAGAATATAATATAAATAGAATAGCATATAAAATTATAAAGTACAAAGGACTTTAATTGTTAGGGACTGATAAATTAAATAAAACAAAGACCTTGTAATAAACTTAGAGCTTATCAATGGGGTGCTGATGGGAAGGAAGTGTATCTCAGTGCATTCATCAATCACAGGATAATTTGTGTGCTACCATTGTAATGTGACAGTGAAAAAAGCTAGTAAAAGACTGGGATGTGTCAGGGGAGACATTTCCAGTGGAAGGAGGGAGAATATTAATGCCACTGTAGCAGGCTTGGATGAGACCTCATCTGGAATATTGTGTTCAATTCCTCATTCATAGTCAGGAGAGATGAATTTGAAAAAGTGCAAGAGACGGGCTCTTATGATTCTCAGGGGAAGGAAGAGTCTATTTCATGAAAGGACGCTGAAAGAGCTTAGAATTTTAGCAGAACAAAAGCAGAGGAGGGATAAGATTGCTGTCTTTAAATACATCAGGATGGTAAAGCCAGAGACAGGAAGGAACTGTTTAAGCTAAAGAATAGTGTTGGCTCAGAACAAGTGGGAACAAACTGTCCAGGAATAAATTTAGGCTGGAAAGGAAATGAGGGTAAAATACTCTGGTTTTCGGGAAAAAAAGATTTTAGGAAATTGATTATATTATATTTTATTATAGCGTATTATATCATATGGTTACCTACTACTATAAGGGTGATGTAGGAATTCTGTTCCAGTTCTCTGTTCATCTGTTATTTTCTGTGAATGTGTAAATGCCTGCATGTATAAATATTTAATTTGCAGTAAAACTGTAGCTCATTTGGGGTTATTTAAACACAGATGCAAAAGGCAGGCCAATTCTACGTATTTACACAATCGTTAGAGTCCAGGATTTTGATGAGTAAATACACCTACCTCCCTGAAATAAGGTAAATTGTGCTTTAGGAAAAATACATCTATGCATCATACTTATAATATTTAGATAAAGTTATGCGTGGAGCTGTTCACATTCTGTTCCCATGCTCATACCAATTTTGTTGGCTTAGCCAAAGCATATAAAAAGAGATCATAACTGACAAAAAGTGAGGTTAGAGATACACCTCTGTAGTTCCATAATTTAGTTTTTGTTATACAATGGAAAGGAAAAAAAACTCTCTCTGCCTCTGACCTGTTAGTTTGTGCTTTTTTTTTCTTTTTCTCCATAGGACAAACTTTTTATGAGAAAGTGGATTTGAGTGGGAACATGGCAGAGGAGTCCGTTATTCCAGTCTAGAAAGGATGCAACCTACATAGAAGATAGTGTGGGAGGGCACATGGTCAGATTTGGGGGAGAAGTGGTTGAACGAATTGTGTGATGGTATTGAGTGCTCTCAAAAGAATATCCAGAGTATGGCATCGAAATAGGAAGACTGTGAGTTATAGGCACCTTAATGACAAAGGGCAAAGCTTAGTAGATACAGCAGAAAACTAATCGATGGAGGAAAAATATGTGCAGAGCCTTCAGAGGCTCAGAAGCTGGACTTGTATATGCTGTTTGGAAAGGACTGAGGTGGGGGTGAAGTGTTGAGGGAAGTTTTTCATGTTTCCAGTGAAAAGCAGTGAAGTTCACAGGAATATGTGCTTAGGGATGGGTCAGCGCTTGGTGTTCTGTGACATTGCAGGGGTTGGATTTTTGAGATAATGTTCCAGAAAGGTTGGCTGAGTTTGTCATCCCCTTTAAGACAAAAACTTTCTGTGATGCTGTAGCTGCTTATACACTGTACTGTTCCTTGGACACATGTGTTACATAGACAGAGCATCCTCAGGAGGGTTCAGCATCAAACAGTTGCACAGTCTACCACCCGGTGAGCTGACCTGCTTTTTCTGAGTGCTGTTGCTCAGAGACACAGCAGAAATGCAGATCAGTGTTTGTGTTCTTCTTCCTCTGCCCTTGAATTACCTTCTGGTCTCCTGCTGTTTATTCATGTCTCCTTTCCTCACTGTTTTGCTATCGTCAAATATTATATTAATTTGTCCTTTCAAAATGATCATACCTCAGTTTACAATACACTTTCAGTGAGAACAGTTTACTTTACCACTAGTTTTCAATATCATTAGATTTTACCACTTCTAGTAGAATACTTAAGTCCTTTTTTTTTCTGTAAAATGCAGCTGAAATCTACCATTTTTTGAGATGGAGTCAATTTTCTGGGTATTTTGTTACAACATTGTTTATGATCGCTCTTAGGCTTCCAGAATTACTATCAGTAATGGATGGAAAAGCTACAATTATGGTTCTTAGGAAAAAGTGTCAGGACGGACCACAGTGTTTTATTCTTTCCAAGTAAAATTCCGGCCTATTCACCATTTGCTGAAAAGCTTCTTGCATTATTATGAATAGAGAAATTTTTTTATGCGTCCTTTGACAACCACATGTAAACATTTTAAAGAGTTCCCCAACCAAGCCTTAGTTTTACCCTTTCTGTTTGTTGGATTTGAAAATGGATGTCAGCGAGAAAAAGGGATGGAAATTGGCCAGCCCCTTCAGTACAGATTCACCCAGGATTTTCACCATGTGTCAGTCTGCTCATGGTTCATCATTTTGTCCCAGTAATTTTACTGAGGGTCCAGAAAGGAATTCTGTCAGTATGACCCAAGTCTTATTTTGCAAGTTTGATTAAGAATTGCATGATAAGAAAAATATTTTGGGTTTAGGGGTACGGTTTTGTCTTTTTTTTCTTTTACCATATCTAACAGGGTGCGGGTTCAACACCATTGGCCTTGTATTCCTTTCTTCCTAAGAAAACTCATGAGTGCAAAATGAGAATAATCCTCAAACTACGACAAATTTGAACCAACATGGTAGTTTTCTTCTATGAGTCCACCAATAGCTTATATTAACAGTAGGAAAGCTGTGACCTTCAATGAGATGGCAATTGAGAAATTTCTAAGTAGTGCCCTTTCAATACTGAATTGACTAAATACTTCACTGCTGCTGAGCCACAAAGCTGATCTACTATTATGGGGTGTACTGTAGGGACCAAGTGCAGAGTGGCAGGTACCACCTGTCAAATGGTTTTGAAACTGAAATAGGGTAGTTTATTTTTGGAATTGCAAGTCTCTGTCTCCTTTCTTTTCCTCATGAGCAAAGAAATCTTTCAGGCATGGGTGGCAGAGAGATCGTGCTTGTTCTCCGACATTCCTTTAATTTGAATCTTTGAACGGAGAGGTAATGACCCGTGTTATACAGGAGATCTGTCTAGGTGATCTACTCCTCTCTGCAACTAATGTGCACGGAGGTAAGAAACTCTGCCCATGTCTCATTGCCTCCTCAGATCCTTCAGAGCAAGATATCCAATTCTTTCTCATCTGGTATTCCCTTATCCAAGTTTTTTCTTAGCATTATTTTGGTTTTAAATACAAAGACGTGAGCAGAGCAGGGGAAATTGTCATGGCAGTAGCTGAATGCAATATGAAAATAACTCAAGAGATGATACTTAAGCGATGTATTTATAGACCAGATATTTGTCTCTTTTCATAAAAGCTTTTATTTATTCTCTGCAATGTCCTAACCATTATAATATAGAAAAAAAATACAATAATTGTGAATCTGGGTAAGTTCTTACTTAACTAATTTAATCACAGATATTCTCCTTGATTTTCTGTTCTTTTCTTAATTAATTCTTACAAAAAGTAGTTAATATGCATTTGTACAATACGTTAGGGGCCCATTACCTTGAAAAAATTCATCAGTTTTAAATTAACCTGAATGTAGAATTCCACATGGGAAAATTAATATACTGTTAATGTCTCTGAAAGTTGTAAAGCACTTGGAAAAACAAAAAATCACATGAAACATCATGTTGGTTCAAGAGGTTTTATATTCCCTTCTGGTTTATGAGCCAGAGCTCCCATTGCTGTATTTGTTTTAAGGCCTGATCCTGGGCTTTGTCACAAAGATGCCTGAAGAAGTTATAGGACAGTGCTTGCTGAAAGACTTTTTGGCACTGATTTGTTAGAAAACTTGCTTTGCGTAGAGGAATGGGAAGCAGTATTTTCCTTTGAACAGCAATCTGACCATTTCTTTGATTCTGTGAGTAGAGGAAACCAAATAAACTTCTACATGTTCATTTTTTAACATAGTGCTTCCACCAAACTAGCTACTGTCCAAGATTGGATTCATTTCAGCTGCTTCTAGATTTCTACACATTAAATGTTCAGAATATATCTAAACTAGGCAACCTTTGCTCCCTTACAGTACTGGAGAGAAACAGGCACTTAAAGGACAATTCAAGTGACCTAATTTAGTTGTTTACTTTTGGATGAGGTGAATGAGAATATACATTTCATCAGTTATATTATTTCCTAAAGACACCGCAGCTCCTTTAGGTAATTGTAGATGCCTATCTGTTTCCTCTGCAAATGACTTTTTAGAATAATTAATAAAAGATGGGGGAGAAGAAAATACAGTGTTTTCTTGCAAAGAATCAGGTACCTCTTATCAGCGATCTCTGAGGCTTCAAAACCACACTGTGATACCTCAGTACTTGCTTCTCTCTTACCAGTTAAGAATACTGAGATGATGCTCAGCCAGCAGAACATCTGGGCACCAGTGAACGTCATCTGGAGACACTAATGGGAGCTGCACATAGGACCACACAAAGGAGGAGGGTTCTTCTGTATTGGTGGTACAATTACAGACACAGATACCAGTCACCCACCCACCACCAACTACAGAGGTAGCTGCCCAGTGCTGAGTGCTTATAAGAAGTGCGCCAAAAGCCACATGAATTATTAGAAATCATAATGTGACACTGGAAGAAAGCAAGGGAATCAAAGGGTGCCACCACTGTTCTGCCTGTAACAAGTGATTTAGTAGGTAGATTCCCAGGTGACTTTAGATAAGGGGACATGCCTCACCCAAAAAAAGAAAGCTTAGAAAAAGGGTACTTGCTCCATCCTTTACCCCCAGTATCCATCTCTATGTGACCCAGGAGAACTTTCCTTCTCGACCCCAAATCCAATGATCAATTTAATGCCCAGAATGCAAGCAAAAACAAGGCACACCACAGAGACAGGCTAGAGGTGTTTCAGTACCACTGCTGATTTAAACCTTACAAGAAGTGGAAGGTGCATGAAATAAGTCAGAGAGCAAAGCCATTGGTTCACTGTTCTTTAGAAATGGTTCTCTTGAACTTAACCTTACAGAGTCTCTGGCCCAAAGTTCATCAGAGCATACTAAATTTCTGTCTCTGAATCTTTTATTCTGCTTTTATTCTGTGGATTAGGACAGCACTGGCTGAGTTCAGGAAATGATAAGAAGTAGTCACTGAATGGCTTAGTCACCGCTGTCTTGAATATACTGTAGTTGGTCTGTTAACGGTTCTGTACGACTCCCTGGTGTCCAGAAATGTTTCCCTGGGGTAGTGCTGGTGACCACATGTTGTATCTTCAGTGCTGGGGGCAGGATGCATGTACCCCAGAGACAGCTCTACCCATCAGGTACTATTGAGGGTAGTGAAAAGCACGTTATAATCCTCACAGCAACTTACTGGGGAACATTTCTCTGTTCTTGATAGTCTTGAGTCTATATCTTTTGTATAAAAAGTAGGCACACTTCCCAATGAGGTAAAAAATACCAATGATGCTGAAATGAAACTTGTCATAAATAAATAAAATAAATTTTAGTTTTTACACTGTCCTATACATTGCGTTATTTTAATTGGGGTCATATCTTTAAAGATTTTCAAAAAGTTATTTAGGGGTTAAGATAATTACTATGTTTCATCTAATTTATGCTGTCATTGTATTCCATCCACAGTTCCTGGGTGTTTCATATATACTCTCAGCACAGAAGATACAAATGTGGTGTGTCAGCATCCTTTGAAAGGGCACTCAGTGAGACTGGTGAACTGATATAATAGTTCTCAGATAACAGAAGGTAAAGGTTTCTTTCCATCGCCCGCGCCCCCCCCCCCCATCCTTCCCTGCTCCATCCCTGGGAGTACCTGGGTAGTCTTGCTCAAGTTTTCCTCAGTGAGAAAATGCAACTTACCAATCCAGCAGAAATCTCTCTCTTTGTATCCTTTTCTGCTGTATTAGGTGATGGAATTTGCTCACTCAGGGGCAGGATGAGCAGCAGAGCTGGCTCAGAGGAGTGGCCTTTCAGAGGCAGCAAGCTATTAGACTGGTTCAATCTGTCTGCACCCTGCATCAGACCGAGCACCACATGGTAAAACACACTTCTGCACTGTGAAAAAGCTAAGTTAAACCTTTTCTATGGGATTTCTTTACCTCAATCCATCTTTGGTCCTGTGATGCTGGCAAAGGGCGCTCCATGATCTATAGCTGGGCCTCTGCCTTTCTTTTTCCACAGTCCAATTGTGATGCTGCAGAGCAAGAAATAACTCTTAGACATTTTCAACTCTGGTAATACTTATAACGTGGATTGGTTATTCTGCGGCTTCTAGCTCTTTATGCCTATTATATTTGGGCCAAAATTTTGAAATGCAGCATAAATTTTGGGGTCCCAAATTGGCATAAGTCTGGCACTCAGAGAGGTAGAGTTCCCATTTTTTGAAGGTATTAGTAGATACACATATCTTCGCTAGCCAGACTGGGGTGGGGAAAGAAGGTCAGAAAGGAATAAGAAGGGTGAGGAAAGCATGACTGCATTTCATTTGTGTGCAGCTTGAAGTCAAAGAAAACTGCAGGAGGCCACCATTGCTGAAAATTTGATCTCGGGCTTATCAAAGTGGTTTACCAAAAATAAGATGACAAAAGTGAAAGCATTTTTCTAAAGTATTCTTGTGGTCAGTAAAATCTACAGCAGTAATTTAAGTGTTGAAAGAAACATGTAAAAGAATAAGGGATATTTGGTGCTTTGAAAGGGGCTTGCTGCAAGTAGCTGTAGTAAGAGATAGCAGACCTGGGAACATATTATACATACATAAAACAATTTCTGACAGACTATGAGAGAGAGGGTCACAAAGACTAGGGAAGGATTAGAATCTGACAGGTTAATTTACAGTCTGGAAACCTTACCAAACACAAATTAGAAATGGTGATTACCCCTATGAAACTAGTTTGCAGGCTGCCAAAGATAGTGACTGTTAATGACTGGCTCTAATCTGATGGACATATTTACTCAGAAGAATATTACTGAGATTTACCAGTTTGAGAACTGTGTCAATGCAAAAAAACTCTCGCAGAGCTGTGAGATGGCCAAAAAAGCAATTCAGAGAATGAAAACTCTGCTAAATGAACAATCATGGTCAATATACGATATTGTGGCAGTGTAGAAATGTATAATTATATGCATAGACTTTCCCAGAATAGACGATTTATTTTTGCAAGTAAATTTGAACATATAGTTGATGTTTGGCCTTACTGAGAAGACTAACAGAATGCTTACAGCTGGTATTTCAATGATAGTTACCGAAAGGAAATCTTCTCCACCTGAAAGTAGACACAACAGCAGTAGCTGGCTTGAGTTTCAGAACCCTGTTGGATTAAAATGATTGACATGTTCTTTTCCTCTCTGTTTCATTGCTTTCTTTTCATGCTATCCATGAAGTAACTAAAGCATTTAAAAAGTAGAACAGCTGAATTGCATTTTGAAACGATGTAATTTAGAGAATTTAAAAAAAAAGGTAACAAAATACACATTTTTGCTTTGGAAAGTTTCTTAAAAAATAAAAGAAATTTAATTGATAATGGTCTGCTTTGCTGGAGGGAGGATTCTGAAAAACAGAAAAAGGGAAGTTTTGCTTTCCCTGTGTTTCATTTCATGAAGAACCTTAATGAAGACATTTTGCTACTAACAAGCAAATATAATGGTAGTGTCACAAGGTGTGCGACCCTAACTAATGTTACCAAGTATGCAGCCAGCAACTTCAAAGAACAAGGTTGTAGGAACCACATCAAAGCAATCATATCCTTAGAGCTCTTCTTACCAAGTCATACAGGTTTATTTCTATAATTTTTGGAAAATCGAGTAATTCTAACCTTAGAGACTATGGAAGATGCTGACTTCATAGCTTTGATTTTCTAGCATATATAAGTTGGATATATTTATTTTTAAAATTTTCAGCCTAAAATGTCCCTGTCTCACATGAATGACACCAGATCTTACTCAAGTGATGGGCTCCCACCCCAACAGCCTTCCCAGTTTCTTGTATCTGAGGGAGATACCCAATGCAGCATATGTCTGCCTATGGAATAAAGAATGAATTACTGTAGTCCTCAGGATTATAACCCATAACTGTGTCAGGAGTATAGGAGTTCAAAAAAAACCCTCTAGGAAGCTGAAAATTATGGATTATTTATACTAGTTTTTTTCAAATTGGTCATGGACTATATTTGGTGTTCAAGTCACCAGGAGGTGGTAGAGCAGCATTAAGGGCAAGGTGAGATGGACTCTTGCTCCAGGAGAAGGTTGGGAGCAGCTAGGTTTTATAGATCATTGTACCTCTGCTGACCAGCCAGCTAACATCTCAGATCCTTCCCGTGTCTTCAAGGACTTTGACCCCAGTTTCTTACTTGAACTTTCATGCTGAAGATGCTGCTTCTGTTCACTTCAGAGATGCATTTTTCCCTGCACTTTGAAACTTCCCCCAAATTTGGAAGTATATGAAAATTCCCCAGACTTGGGGGCCAGAGATCCACCAGCAGCACTGTCACAATTTCATATTCCTAGCTGAAGTCCCTAAGTCCCTCTGCCCCTCTCTGGTGTGCTTACTAACAGTGAGCAGTCTGGAAGGATAAACATTTAGAGACCTAAAATAGGTCAGATGACCTTGTCCTTAAAACATGTCTACTTTTTTACCTTTTTCCCCTTCTCCTTCTTTATTCATCTTGGAGTGACTCACTCCAACATCTACATTGCGGGTATGTAAAAATAGGAGAGACAAATCTCATCTCTTCTTTAAAAATGATTCTTGGATTGTAGGTGACTTCAGTACCAGATAATGACAGAGAAGTACTGGGGTGGTTCACGTGGTTTGGTTTGGTTCAGGACAACCTAGCAATTGGCACCAAGTCATGCAAATGCACCTTTAATACCTTTGCCATTTTTCAGAAACAATTTTTCTTTTTTTTAAAGGGAATAATTGAGTCCCTATAATGACTAAATTTCATTTAGACCTTCAAGTGGAATTAATTAAATAAATTTAAAAAAATCAATGAAACCTTTTATTTTTAAAGTCTAGTGATGATAAAAAAATCTTAGCTTCAGCAATAAATTTGTTTCGTAAATATATGTAAGATCCTACTTAGCATAGTACAGTTTGGATATAGACATTGAATTTATCTCTTCTTTCAGATATTCTTTGCAGAATTTACATATTCTAAATCTAATCACATGATTTCATACACTCAAAAATCACTAAAGGGCTCTGGATGTGTATAAAATGAACTTTCTAGTGATGGATCATATAGGAGATCTACAGTGCATCCACTTAAACGATGTCAATATGGTAGAAATTTATTTGAGCAATGCTTTCCCAGTGTAAGAAAAAAGATAGGTTTTTCCTAGGAATAAAAAACATAGGATCAGTTTTAGTAATGTGAATAATAACTTAGCAAGCCAGCACATGTCAAAAGACAAATTTGAATGAAAGATATTCTAGTAATTTCTTTAGAATTCAACATTTCCACTTCTTTAGTAGCTAAAACAACTAAGCTTTTATTTAAAGTTGTGAATAGCTTCTCTTTTCCTTCTTCATTATGTTTTTACAGGTTTTTTGTCCCCTTCTCTCTGCCAATCATTTTTTTAAAAATATGATTTTTCGGTATTTTTATGTTTCTTCAGTCTTTTCTGTTTTCAGACCTTATATTTGATAATTTCAGCAAGGAGCTGTTTTGAAACTGAAGTTGGCGACAGAATGTTCTGCATTTTCAACATGACAGGTCACACTGTGTAAGTTTAGAACCTAGCATTTCCATTATTTTTATAATTGTTGTAATGGTTTCTTCATTGAAGTATGTATGACAGAAAATCTACGAAGAGGTTTTTTAGGACCTGATTCTGCAAATATTTACATATTACATAAAATTATCCTTTCTTTTCATTTTTTAAATATATAAAAAAGAAGAAGTTGAAACATTTATAAGAAACAAACAAGAAACAATCTTGAACCTGCTTACATAAAACAGCATTCTCAGGCTTAAAGCAAATCTTCTATATAAAGTACTCAGGAACCACTTTTGATACCGAATGCATGTGCAACAATCAACACCTGCTTCTGCATTGCTTCTAAGAGGCTGTATTTATCTGTTTCCAAAACAACAGTTAATCTTCATGATACCTGATACTTTTTTCTACTTTCCTTCTCCACATCTGAACTGCGTGAAAAATGGCAAAGCATCTTCATCGGTCACGAGGGGAGGAAGCCTCCCTTTTAAAGATCTTGGGCTACCTAAAACAAGCAAGGGACCATTGCTTATTCTATATGCATATGCCTGCCTTGGAAGATCCAGCTTCTGTCTGGTCGCATAAAGCTGCACAACTGAAATACACACCAGCCAGCCAAAGTACTTTCATGCAGTACTGTAAATATCCAGCCTATCATGTTACGATGATCTGTAAAGTTATCTCAACCTCAGCTTCTTCCTACCTTTTACTCTATTTCAAAGTGCATGCAGCCTTCCTTATTTATACACTCTAGTCACTACCCAAGCATAATAAAAAGAAAAAAAGAAATTGCTACATTCCTTTTTGAGAAAGGCTTTGGTACCACTCTTGTGGATGAATGCATTTGTATAGAGAGTGAGAAGACAGGCAGTGGATGTGAGGGGAATCCACAACACCTGGTTCTCAGCCTTCCTTTCCCACTGTGCATTTTCCTGCCTGGAGCAGGATCAATATTATCATCTATTTCAACAACAGTGCATCAAGGTCCCTGGAAAAACAGTGTTATGGGTGATTAAATAACTGCAAAGTGAAATTCTCTTAGAAATATTTTCCATTGAGCTGGGATTAAAACAGACATAATAACAGGAATTGTTCTGATCAAATAGTTTAAAAAATTCATATGGTATTAAGACAGCATGAAATACACACTGATAACTTCCTTATTCCCTCCCTCCAGTCTGTAGACCTGACTGTTAGAAACAGGACACATCTATCTTAGAACAGATCATAGAATCATAGAATGTTTTAGGTTGGAAAGGACCTTGAAGATCATCGAGTTCCAACCCCCCTGCCATAGGCAGATGATTATGGAGATCTCAAAACTACATGTAGTTATTAATGTATGTGTTCCAAAGAGTAAAAACCACACTCTTCACTAGGTATTGCCTATAAAAACAATTTGTACTCCAACTGGGAAAGCTCTGTCTGCTGTCATTGTCAAGCACCATGGATCCAAAGGTAGTTAAAGCCTAGAATAAGAGGAAAAAAATCTTCTGGGGAGTGAATTGCTTACCTAGGTAGAACGGGTGAGAATTATTTGATGCCATGAAGTGATTTGTTTGTTTATTCTCTGGATTTATTATATAAAAAGAACTTCTGTAGTTCTCTGAAGAGACCGCAGGGGAAAGTGGGGGTAACTGAGAGAGAACTGTTTTGTATGGAGCTGAACTGAGGTGGTGCTGGAAGATGAAGGCAGGCCTGACTGATTTACTGAGCTGACTGATGGGTGTAGAAGCTGGGCTAGGGTTGAAGTCCAGCACTTTAAGTGTTTTTCTCAATCAACTCTGGCACAATGAGAGGTAAATGAGGGAACTTGTGAGCTACAGAGAGAAGGAGTGATTTAATGAGAGAGTAGGTAATAAAGGGTAAGAGAGGGAGAATTTATTTTCCAGCACAGAAATATATTTTTCTGGAGTAGATTTTGTTGATATAGAGAAAAACATCTACTCACCCACAGAGCACAGTGCTGTGGCTAAATCCCCATACTACCCCTTCTGGCTAATACTGTGTATTTAACAGGAATAATTTTGAAAAAATTGCTTTGATGTCAGACTTCATTGCTTTGGTGGAAGGGAAAAAAAAAGAACCCACAAACGAAAACACTCTACCATGGCCTCACATGCTGGTGATTTTACATGGATATTGCTATTATCTTTGAATCAGTAAATGCATCCTTCAGGTCAATGGGTGATATTTGCTTCAGTAGTAGACTCTGCGGATGATGAGTCAAATCATGTAAAGTTAGTTGCAGGAATGGAAAGCTTTTGAAAGTGCTAACTGCATGCATGCATTTCTTCTCTTTAGGGTTGCTTTTCTTTTCTTTGACAATATAACCTGTGGTGGTGTACGGACCCATTACTGACCTCATTTTCAGTGTTCTTATTGCACTGCCAGCATTTCCACCCAGTACTGGAACAACTTTGCACAGGGTCAAAACTAAGGCTTTTAGAAGGTCTATGTTTTGCATTCCTTATGTGATGAAATATGCATAGATACACTGTCATTAAACTTCAAACGAACTGCTGTTTAAAACATTAAACACAGAAACTAAGATGAGCTTTATACCATTTTGTAATTTATGTTGACATTTAACCTAATTTACAGTGACTGCTGCTTAGTCCAGGTGGATACTAAACTGCAGCTGTTCTTTAAACATTATTCTGTGTACCCTCCAGAGTCAGTTATCATTTGTTTCACTTCCTTTCAAAGCACTAGCTCCTCTGTTAAAAAAGAAAAGAAAGAAAAAACAGGAAATAAAAAAAATAATTTGATACAGTTAAGAAGGCAGTTAGCTAAGAAGTTACATGGAATTATTCAGCTTTGATTTTCATTTACTATGAAATGTTGCTGCAATAGAATATGTTGTTGTTATCTTTAATTTGCAGCTATTTTGCAGAATTATGTATTTCATGTATTTCTTGTAGTTTTGTGAAATAAAAAATTAGGGTATTTGTCTCTTTAATTACAAATCTACTTTTTCACTCACAGACAAAATCTTTGAGGGTATATCAGGAATTTTTCTGTCAAAGATATCTTGGCTGTTTCCTAAGATTAATCTTTATTTTCATTCCTTCATTTTTCTTCCAGACTGCTCAAGTCCCTCCTGTTGTCAAAATACCATAGAAAGACACAGTAAGATTTCAATGCAAAACTCGGTGAGCTTGAGAAGAACTGCCTTTGATTTCAGTGGACTTTGGATCACTCTAGGAGAAAGATAGTTAGACCTTAGAAAGATACTAATTATTTCAGTTTGGTTGTCAAAAAAAATCTGTATCAAAATTCTTCATTTTTTCCTTTTAGTAGAATACTCTCTCATTTTGAAACTTTTCATTTCTTTCCAACCATCTATTCCAAGAATATCAGCCATAAACATGGCTTAATTGAAGGAATTAATATTTGGTACTGTGTACTCTAGAAGCTTTCATCATCCAACAAGACAACTTAAATTTCACTTCAGATTTGTATGTGAGAGATGATATGCTGACCATATGGTAAAGTTTTAACTCTGGTATTACCTTACCCTGAAGAATTCCTTTTGATAAATATTTTAATGCACTGAAAATGGGAAAGAAGTGATGTCCTATCCGAGTAGATGCTTGTCAGCAACTAACCCATGTAAGATTTCAACCCTTCACTTCGAAAGTGCTTGTAAAAAGGAGCAGATCCTCAAATGGCTTAAGGATTTTCTCCTTCAGTAAAAAATCCAATAGTTTAAAAAACTATATGCAATTTCTGCCCTCTCTGTTATGCACAGACACACGTGCTGTGTACATGTCTGTATAAACACAAATTCACATATAATAATATGTTAGGATTATAGTAGTCAATTTTTCTAATATATAGTCAAGTTCAAGTGATATACGCACACAGAGTGATGAATGTGTACCATTTATATTGGTCAAGAAGAAGATGGGTAGAACAGCCGAGATGCTGGTGGAAAATGCCGAGATCATCTTCCTCCCCTGAATTCTTTAAAGCCAGTGGGAGTTATGCTCCTTGTGGGAGTGTACATACAAGGAACCCCCAAAGTCCTCCCCACCTTTCAAATTTTACTTACACCCAAGAAAATCCAATTTCACCCCTGTAAAAGCATATCAATTGTCCATGAAAACAACTCGTGGAGCAATATTTTCTTTCTTTTTTTTTTTTCTTACATAAGCACATGGCCACAGTTTTAGCTATGGCTTTCAAATTTGACTGCTAATGTTCAGTTCCCCAGTTTGAGACATTCAAATCCACTTTCTAAAATGATGTCATACTTTCATAGCAAGGAAGTGTATGTAGCTAAGCCGGAAGCAAGGACAGGAAAAGGAGTACATCTTATAAGAAACCTCTCATTTATTTTTTTTTTTGTCTGATGCCTGCAACTGTTCCTGTGTTAGTTCTTTTTAATTGTGCATTACTAGTAACAGTGGTCCCAAAACTTTCTGAAGAAGGAAAATTATACAAAACCAGTGATATAATTTGGACAATATCTTATCCTTGTGTAGTGACAGCCTTTGGTTTTATGGTTTTCTTTATGTACAAAGGTGCTTCAGTAGCATAGTCCTCAAAATATCCTAAAGTAGAATTAAATATGGGGTAGCCACTGAAGATAATTAGGAAGAGGAAAACAAATGATTCAGAAGAAATATTGTTTAGACAAAGACAGTTTTGTGTCCCAGTGTTTTTTTCAAAGATTGAATATTAAAGGCTATTATTTTAAATGACTGACAGATAAAGAATTCATGCATTTGATTCTGAGACTGAACGGAAGCGCTCTAAGACTGTTATCTACTTTTAGATCAGTGGAAAAACAGTCAATAATATATCCTTGATACTTAAAAAAAAAGGAAAAATACCAAGATCTTGAGTTTATAAAAATGAAACAGAAGTTGACTTGTTTGGGTAACTTATTTCAGAATCAGTGTTTCTAATAATTGTTGTATGGATAGAAGTCATGATATATAGACCGGAGAGAGATTGAAATAAAGTTAAATGGATGGTTCTGCAGTTGTGCTGAATAAGATGCTGTTACCCACCATTTTAACTCAAACCTTCAGGATAGTAGTGCTCAAAGGTATCATAAGCTGTTGACTCTTGTTCAAACATTAGTTTGCACTGAGGAACAAAAGTCATCTTGTATTAGGAACACAAGCAATCAACAGTGTGAGCAATAAACACTACATCCTATAATAAATTGAGAAATAAGTTGATCAGAGATGAGGTCATGCAAAGCAGGCTCACATATCACTCAATCATAGAATGGCTGAAGTTAGAAAGCACCTCTGGACATCATCTAGTCTAGTCCCTGTCCAAAGCAGGGCCATCTGGAGCAGATTTCTCAGGGCCATGTACAGTTATGTTTTGAATATCACCTAGGACAGAGATGCCACAAGCTCTTGGGGCAGCCTGACCTGAGTATTCAACCACCTTTGCAGTAAAATGATTTTTCTTCTATTTAAATGAAATTTGATATACAGCAATCTGTGAATGTAATTTTGGTTTGGAGTCCTCACAATGAGAGGGAAAAAAATTATTGCTTGCAAAAGAACAAACCCCCCTTTTTGAGGGGAACAGGGGCTTTGGGGCACAGAGTCTGAGCAAGCATTAAAGTACCATACCTGGTTTGCCTCTGTTTTACTATGGGATGTAAAAACCTAAAGAACGGGGTTGAACTCTCCACTGTTACCTGGAAACGTAACCAGCTCTTGTGAAATAGGAAGCTCATTCTTAAAGAAAAGTGCAAAGACAACCCCTAAAGGAGTCAGTTCACTCCATGGGTGAAGCAGTTTGAAGCACCAATGAGTATGGCAGTTTTTAACAGGAGTAACTTGAGCTGCAGTGAGCAAATGAAATATGGAATTCATAACAATATGGCATAATGCCACAAATTAAACCATCTTCAGAGAGTCGATTTTCAGGCTGTGGCTTGCTTTCTTGAGCAATGAATTTGGTTTCTGAGACTCAGGTAGCTCACCTCATCCAAAACACAGTGTGAAAACCCACTTCATTGACTTAATCCCACAAATAATAACAGGAATTGATATAGCAGAACAAGTGAACTCATCATTTCATGGATAAGTATCTGAGAAAAGTGTCATCTCAACACCACTTACCATCTGAACAGATAATTAAGAGAGAAGGGACTGGAAAGTGAATTAAAAATTCAAGTGGATAGAGCATTTGCAATCAACACATGTTCTACTCTACTTTTTTATTTATTTGAAATTATTCTACTGTCCATTATTGCTCTAGCTATGTAGGAAGAAGTTTGGGATGTACAGGCTGTTTTGAAAGAATATTGTTAAGAGGGTTTTAGGGGAAGAGCCAGGAGCATTACATAAATCAGCAAGCACATCGTAAAGAAGAAAAGGGTAAACAATTTCCACCAAATGTTTCTTTCCAGACAGAAAGGATCTTTTTTTTCCAGTTCTACACAGGTGCAACAGAAATATGCCTGGATTTATATTCAAAGTTTACTGAGCTTTCATCTACAAAGAAAAAGCCCAAGTTTGGTACTTGGTTTTCAATGACAAGTTGAATTGTTATAGTGTAAACATCATTGAAAAAAGTATTTTTTCTTCCAGTGTCTTTTAAAATGAACTATAATAATGTCCTTCTTTTCTACCCAACTCTACTTACAGAATGTAATGGGCAATACTAGAGAAGAATCTGAAAGCAAGAGTTTGTGCAAGCGTATTAAAAAAGTTGTGCAAGCATATTAAGAAAGGCATAGAAGTATGTGGAATGAGAAAAGTGTCTTAAAGGGAATATTTAAGCATAATCACCATTGAAAAACTGGTATAAATCGGAAAAAAAAAATCAAATGTGTTTAAGAGGAGCTGGATAAGAGCCTAGAGAGAGAATACTACATGGAATAAAATGGAAAACAGTCCATTTCTGGAGGCAACTGAATGCTATAAATGCGGGTTAGATTTTAGATGACTGACTAATAAATCTATGGAATGCCATATACCTGAGATATTTCTACACTGTTAAACAATAGATCAACAGTTAGAAGTCTTTTAGACAGTTAACAGCACAGTGTGTGTGTAGTGCATTTTATCCACACATTGCAACGGATTGTGAGTTATCTGAAATCTATCAAACTAAAACTGCTTGGCATGTTTGGTAGAATCATAGTCATTCATCCCCAGGGCCCTTCATGTAACCAGCAGGGACGGCAGCAGCCATGATGGTGGGTCAACATACATTAGGCACAGCTTAGTAACCTTAGTCCAGGTTTCCTGCTGGACTTTGGAAGTTCATTACTACAGTACACCTACTTTACACCTACTTTACACCTACTTTATTGCACCTACTCTTTCTGTCCGGTGTAAGCTACTACCATGTAGTGTATTCCTGCATGCTGCCATCTCACCTGTTATTACATTGTAGACGTTACCTAATAGGTAAAGGTAAATAATTCAGCAAGCAAGTAATTAACCAATAAAATAGGTGGTATGATAAATAGCTATGCAAATAATTTAAGGTATAAGGAATGTGTCAGTGGACATACAGTAAAAAAGGTCATGTCAAAAGGAGCTGTCATGCCCAGAGGCAAAGACAGATAACAGCAGAAAAGTAACAGCACAGGTCACTGGGCAATAGTTTCTCCTAGGAGAGGAATCCTCATGGAAATAGTGTCTGTGATGAGAAGGACCTGTACAGCCTTTGCTGCGAGGACGATTGCACAGTTCACCTGAGGAATACTGCACAAGATCTCTATCCCGGCAAAATTTTTAATTGTTCCAATAGTACGTTATGGCAGCCTGAGAGCAACAACTTGTTTCATAGCACAAGAAACAACCAGTTTTGTTGTTTTCAAAATACTTTTAATCTAGAAAGAGAGCTAGGATGAAGTAGAGGTCTTTGTATACATTAAAAATGGCAGCCTGAATAAAAGAACAACTTTCACACTGAAGCTCCAGCTGGTACTGTAGAAGTTGAAAGTACAGTAAAAAGATTCATATATTGAGTTGCAGTTTCACATGGATATGAATATGAATGAGAGAAATGCTTCTTTTTATTTTTATGCTATATGCATTTGCATTAGGGGTGTGAAGGAAATGCTTATTTTCAGTTTGTCTGGACAATTTGTCTTCTGCTACATGCAGACTACATGTGTAGACTGCCACAGCTAGTTTTTTATAATTGGTAGTGAATATTATTTTTAAAGGGAAGTAAAATTTGTGAATGTGTTTTTTTCTTGAATGTTTTTTATTGACTGATACAGTAGAGCTATTAAAAATATTCCACAGTATCCAGATCAGGGTTACCAAATCCTATGAGATCCCTTAAAGAAAAATACATCTTGTGAGAAAATGAAATAGTTGCCTACTCACATTGCCCTTCAATATTTAGCTCTTTCTGTGGCATAATTCCTTTTTTTTTTTCTTTTCTTGTTTTAATTTCCAAAGATAGGGAAGGAAAAGAACATTTTAAAAGTTAAATGGAATGAGACAAAAAAAATGGTTGCTTTGACTTTCTCATTGGAAAAAGTTGGAAAGCAGGAAAATAAAATAGAAAAGCATGGAAATATATATAAAAAAAGATAAACACCTCACTGTTTTAATTTCTTTCTATTACAAGGATATGTAAATCTTTTTTAAGCATAAGAAGTAAAGAAATAGTTTTCACCCTCATATTCTTCACTTTTTTACATCTCCTTATAAAAAAGAGAAAGTAAGAATGAACAAAGTACAAATTCCATATGGTATTCCTAGTTATATTTCTCTTTAAAAGATGGAAAAAAAAAAGTATCTCAAACTCCATTAAATATTTTAATAAGGAAACAAAACAACCTCAACTTGAAACTCAACTTGAAGAGCAAGTTGAGAGCTTGTGGGTAAGGATCAAGGGGCAGGGTAATATGAGAGACACTGTTGTGGGTGTCTATTACAGGCCACCTGATCAGGATGGGGTAGTTGATGAGGCCTTCTACAGACAGG
>VUYV01000051.1:3342411-3371170 GCA_008711295.1 Anarhynchus alexandrinus | reverse complement strand
GGATGGGAGCAGTCTTTTTTCAGTGGTGCCCATTGATAGGACGAGGGGTAATGGGCACAAGCTTGAACATAGGAAGTTCCATCTTAACATGAGGAGGAACTTCTTTACCTTGAGGGTAGTGGAGCACTGGAACAGGTTGCCCAGAGAGGTTGTGGAGTCTCCCACTCTGGAGACATTCAAAACCCGCCTGGACACTGTTCTGTGCAACCTCTTGGAGGTGACCCTGCTCTGGCGGGGGGGTTGGACTAGATGATCTCCAGAGGTCCCTTCCAACCCTGACTATTCTTTGATTTTGTGATTCTGTAACCCACATAAAGCTAATGTTTGGATAATATCTTCTCTCCAAATAACCAGGAATAGCAACACATATTCTGGACAAAAACAGTTGACAGTCACA
Source organism: Anarhynchus alexandrinus (assembly GCA_008711295.1). Classification (NCBI taxonomy): domain Eukaryota; kingdom Metazoa; phylum Chordata; class Aves; order Charadriiformes; family Charadriidae; genus Anarhynchus; species Anarhynchus alexandrinus. The sequence goes on along the minus strand of VUYV01000051.1, from coordinate 3,370,773 downwards.
CTAACTGAAATACAGCATTTGTAACTTTTTTTTTTTTTCATTTGGAATGTAATTCATGTTCTGTTTTCATGTATTCTTTAAGAATAGTTAGCATTTTCTGAAAAACGACCCAGATCTTATTTGTGAAGTTTTCTATTGCCGACAAAGCCTTCCTATTTGTTTTGTTCTTATGATGGGAAAGAAGTGCCACTATATGCATTCAGGTACTCTCACAGATGTAGTTCTCACTGAGTTTCCTTTGTATTACCTTATCATCCCTGGTTTTAATGGAACTTAAATGTTTGACATGTGCTTTTGGTACTACCTGCTTTGGTATTTTACCGAATTAAGACATAAATAAATGGTATTGACATCAGCCGATTAAGGAAAAGAATAAAACTTATGTTTACCTATGTAATAAAGAAAGGGAAGGTTTTTTGGGACTAAACTTGAAATATTTATAAATTATAACTGGAAGGAAAAGCGGAAGTTTCTTATAAGAACAACAACACACTGATGTATTTTGACCAAATATTCATAGTGGTCTTTGTATGAATACTATGAAAATTTGGTGAGCTTGCACCATAGAAATCCAACCATATACATTACAGATACATTTTAAAGACAAATACAAGACTTACTTTCTCATTGTTCTGACTCTGATCCTTGCAAAGTCCACAAAGTACACTTTGCAGTACAAGAGAAGCTGTAGTTATAGGGAACAAAGGGATTGCCAGTATGAAGTGAAGACAAGAGACTAGGAACATATTGTTCATATGCTGAAATACAGGTCTGGATTCCTATATCTAGCTATTATGCCTGACTTTTTTTAGCCTGTGTTAGCAAAATAGCTAACTAAGCTGGATCCAGGATAATCTGCCACTTACTATAACAGCAGTTTTTGTAAATGGATTTTTTTTTCTTTTAACTCCTTTTTTAAACTGATTTCAGAAATTCTAAGAGTTGAAATACCTTTTCAAATGATAATTTGTTTTGGTTTTTTTTTTCCTTTTAGAATGTAGGGAGATCAAATGTTTCCACTTTCCTTTACTCTTACCGCTATTTGCCAAATCTGTGAACAGTTTTGTACCCTAGAAAGTGCATTGTCTGGTAAAGTATCTTTCCTGAATGTGTACAAAGTTACACTACGTGTCTCTTGAATGTATACACAAACTCACAAAACTTGGAGAATTTGCCATAGTTACCTAATTCGTGGAAGTAAAGAGCCACTGAAGAATTTATAACACTGCCTCAATCCATTTTAGACTGTTAGGAATGAGTTTCAAAGTTAATGAATGGATTTAACTCATTTTGACTTCAAAATCAGGCAGCAGGTTGTTGGGCTTAGGAACCCCAGATTTAGTACAGTCTCATTTATCCTGAATTAGGGAGGTCTGTTTTAGTCAGGCAGATTTGAGATAGTTTGGTCTTCATTTCTAGCAGAGCAGCAAATGTTAACAATGTAGTAGTACATCATGATGAGTAAATGGAAGGGGAAGTAAAGCCAGGGAAAGCTCAATCTATATTGAATGAAGATTTCAAGTTCACATTAAGGTCATACAGAGATAAGATGAAAAACCACGAAGCACAGACACCTAATGCTGCCTTTACCCTTTCTGTTAATATTCTGATGGTTTGGGGATAAAGCCTGGCAGATATGTCAGGATGAATGATTTTTTGATTTTGATTTCAAGAAAGTGCCCTTGTGGAAGTCTGCACAAGAGTAAATTAATGGAAGAAGATGCTTGAAGATGTTAAAGCATTTTACGTATGCTTTTTGTAGTTACAGTTTAAAGGGTCAGTTACGACTTTCCTCAGTCAAAACCTCAGTACATGTGTACAGTTTACATTTTAATTCTGCTGGGAGAATTTGTAGTTTACTGCAAAGCCATTTATCATGTAATCAGAATCTTTCAAGATTAATTTAAAAGTATTCAAAGTCTTGGACTTGTTTTTTCTCAAATGAAGCAGTCATTTACTGTACTATGTCTAGGTCTTGAAGCTATGAAGACATCTGATGTTAACATATACGGATATGATGTACTGAAACACTATGATAATATTTCAAAGAATGTATGCATCTTACAGGGCCAGGAAAATACCTTTATATCCAAATACTTTGCATACAGACATAGGGCATCCCTTTAAATCACACGTACTATCTTTAGCTTAGTTTCCACTAAGATGCAAATAACCTTTTTTTTTTTTTTTTCCTCAGGAAATATTACTCTACTTTCATACATGCTTGTAAATCTGGTTGTGAAAATAGTTTCCAGAGATATCCTGGGTTGTCCCCCTCTCACTCAGCTTTGTATGTCTGCAGTTTATATATGTACATACTAACTAGTAACCCAATGCTCTCTTCAAGGTCAATAGAGAGCAATATCCAATGATTCATCTGACCTATTTTAATCATCTATTTTAGGATGAGATGACTCATGCTTTGAAAGTGCCAATTTTACTCCACTCACTGTAAAAAAGTCTTGACAACTAGCTGACATGAAAATATCTGTATTGCTGATGTCTATATTTGTGATCTCATGAATGCCATTCTATGTGTCTATCTTAAGAACTCTTTGATTTCCCCCTTCAGAAATCTTTGATTTCCCCATCCTTTATTTATGAAAATTCTGGTCATCCAATCAGTGAGTCGAAACAGAATTGTATAGCACTGCTGAATATGCATATACCACAAGTATCAACTAGTTACTAGCGTATTTTAAACAATCTCTGTGAAAGAAATTCACATGGTGGGCTGGATTCTGCAAGTCATGTTGTTTCTGAGTGAAGTAGCTTCAGAAACAATTCTTTTATCACATGGTTAACAGACATTTCATTCAGGATAAAGTATTTTGGTAAGGGATACGATATCTAAAAAGGCACACCCCTCCCTTTCATATGAATGGATGCAGTTCTGATATTGTAAAAGTATCTTCTAGATGGAAAAAAATGTATGCACACAACTTCCACTGGCTTGATAAGACATAGAAGGTTAATCACACCTTAACAGCGAAAATGGTGTTTTGTATGAAGCCTGTTCTGAATACAGTTCATATTTAACGTATGATAGGAACCAAAGTTGTTTGACAATTTGTAAAAAATGCGATCGTTAAACATTATGACCATTGGTTATACGCAGTAAAAGGTGGAACACTGCAGATAAATTGGCCTTCTCCAGTATCCTCCTACCTGCATTTAAGGAATACGACCTTCAGTATAATGATATCACTCATCTTTTTGGAGATTATGAGGGAGAAAAATTTTCATCAGGAACATGGGAAACAAGTGCAAAGATTTCTAAATCTAACTTCTTACTCCGTACATCAAAATAATTTTTCAATGTTTCAGCTATTAGTTAAACAAAACTTCTTTGAATGAGGTATCCCAGCTGTTGCTGTATTTTGTCTTTGATCAGATCACATTATTCTTATTCATTAAAAAAACCCCACATTTTGATGAGTACAGATAACTGACTCACCCTGAATATCAAAACTCAGTAACAGCTGAAACTCACTTTTGTGTTTTTGGAAGCATAAACCCAATATTTAAAAGTGTTAATCCCCACTGAAACACGTAATGTATGAGTACAGAGTGTGTGAAGGCAGTCATTGTCTCAGGCTTCACTGCAAGTGTAACCAACCAACTAACTATAAATTGATGACAGCTGCCAATTTTGCAGGGGTTTAGAAGTATGATATAGTGTTATAACATGACATGACATGAAATGAGCAAATTTCCTTCTGTACAGTATTGTTTATTTTACGGGTCTAGTAGGTTAATTACATGGCTGATTAAGAAAAGGTGTATTTATTAATATCTTAGTATAAATAAATAATTTGTGTTTTTAGAGGAACTATCAGTGCCCCAAACCAAGCCGGGCAGTGACCAATGTGGTTAGCAGTACGGATGAAAGGGGTCTGGCCCTTCATCCACACATCCGCCAAGTGTTCTATCTTCAAAACTGTAGCTTTCTACATTGGTAGCTTTCTNATTAATATCTTAGTATAAATAAATAATTTGTGTTTTTAGAGGAACTATCAGTGCCCCAAACCAAGCCGGGCAGTGAGCAATGTGGTTAGCAGTACGGATGAAAGGGGTCTGGCCCTTCATCCTGTGTCTTGGCTGATGTAGGTGCCGCCAAGTGTTCTATCTTCAAAACTGTAGCTTTCTACATTGGTCAGCTGAACTTCACTGTATGTGTCTGTATGAGCTGCCTTGCAATTCCTACCTTTGATTTTCTTAATTTAAGAAGTTAAATGCTTTACTAGATTTCCTGTCTTTTTGGCAGAAGGCTGAAGAAAGGATGATCGAGACTAGCTTCATCTTACTGTCGGATGGAGTTGGATGCAGTCTTTCATGTGCCAGTCTGTTGTTGCACTTCTAATCTAATTAGTTGCTTTCATTGCATCCAATGGGCTTTTGAGCACTGTAGATGTATGGTTATCTTCTTTTATTGTTTTCAGAAGTTGGGGCTGTGAAACTGCCTGTAACTCTCTACGTGTCTTTTCTGAGATTTTTGCTCCTGGCACAATCCTGCAAGGAGCTGGGGAACTCTCAAGAAATGCTGAGTGTGTTCAAGATCTATAAAATTCAGTGGAACTGGACGTCACTTACTGGATTATGGTGTCCTACAAAACCAGATCATCAGTGAACCATGGGTTTTCAGTTCAAATGAGATAAATTTGTGAAACTTAATATCCTCTGCCTTATTTTAATAGCTTTGGATGTACACAGATAATGCACAAGATTATCATATATATAGTCTGCATTATTTATCTTGACTTGCAGCATGTAAATATTAAACCCTATATTCTTTTGTTATTACTGAGTAGCACCTTAATTGAATTCAGCAGACATAAGATACAAGAAATTTAAGGATGGCAAAGCTACATCTTTAAGTGCTTTGTAATGATAAGTTAAAGAATTGTACAACTCAAAAGCACTGTTACTTAGGAAAAAATGCAAATATGTCTAAGAACTTATTTAATATCTAATTTCTGATGTTTTTCCCAGCTTTAATTGCATTCTAATTTTCTAATTAACTATCATGGTTTAAGCCACGAATTTGAATTCGAAGATTTGTAACTTTTCCTTGAGTGAAAAGCATAGAATCTTTGAAAAAAAAACCAAAACCCTGAGCACAGTTATAAATAACAGCATGTCAGAATGAAAATAAAATGTGATTTATGATCATATATAGATGTGCGGGTTTTTTTTTTTTTTAGAGAATATTTCTCCAAAACATTAACAAAGATAGGTGTCTGTAAAAAAGTCACTGATATTTTATCTGTGAATTTAAAGTTTTCAAACTGAGGAATATGTTGCATATTTGTTCCATGTAATTTGTTAGGATGCACTGGCAATGTCAGAGGTTTGATATTAAAAGAAGTCAACTGTTGTAGCAGTAGCAGTGCTAAGTTTGAAAGGAAAACTTAGTTGTGCAAAAGAAGCCGTTGAGTATAACCACTGCCTTTCAAGAAGACAAAGAGCTGGAGAATGAGAGTCTCTGCTAATTCAAGTAACGCACACTGAAAAATATATGGTCACATAAATAAACGTAAATACACATATGTGCATGACTATGCTTATTTTAGATACTCTTAACTTTACTGATGAACATGTGATTATTTAGTGAGGGGGAATTTCAATCATATCTCCAAGCAGAAAAAGTAAACTATGAAGTTAGGTTCTAAAATATGGATGGAAAATTTGTGATTGTTAATAGTTGTTAAGGTTACATGTAATGCTCTGATCTACACTGACACACTTTGATATATCCACTTCCCTCTTTAATTTCTCAAACCATGTAATAGTATTAATTCTTAAAAGATCTTTAATTTTTCCCTTACTAATTTATCTTTTATTTAAGTCCAAAATTCATCTGATCATATGATGGTATCTACACATGGACTAGTCATCTATATCTGAAGAGAAACAGGCAATTACCCTTTGTCATCCCTTAACATTTACAGCTTGAAATTTGATGTCTCTTTATGGTCAGAAACATGTTTCTGCATTTACATTTTGTGTCAAAAACTTCACATTTCCTGAACAGCTTTACTCATTGCATGCTTATGAAGACTGTACCCTAATGATGCTATGCATTTATTTCCATTTTGAAATAATTTCTTCTACTTGATTTTCTTTAAATCATTTTTAATTGCAAAAGCAATAAAATGTTTCCATATTTTTCAGATTTATATTTTTTTAAAAAATAACTGTTCTGGAAATGAAATACATATTTCCCCTGGAAATAATAATCTGTGAAAAGCATCCTGAAGAACCCCAGCCAAACGGCATTTAAAGACAACCTACATGTAGATGACTGTATTGCCTTAAACTGAAGTTGCAGGACTAAGAAACCAAAGCTGTACAAAATGATGATAATTTTGGTTTAATAACGCTATTGAAGACTATTGTCTAAAAGAGGAGATTAATAACATCTCAAATGAGTTTTACATAATTACATTAATGTTTTATTAGCACTGCTATAGCAAAGTAAAAGCATATAAATGGGACTAAGGCTCTTTGCTCATATTTCCTTTGAATTTGATAAAGGCTACTCAGCCTGTCTCTTGTCTCTTTAACATACTTCTTAAAAAAGCACCTTCTTTTCTCCTGTTGTGATTTATTTCTTTCTCATGCAGCCATGATCCTTTCCACATTCTTATCAACTTCAGGATTTTAAAAATGTGTTCTAAAGGTTTTGGTTTATAGAGGTGCTGAAGCAGCCATTGTCAACTGGATTGTTGATTCTCTGAAATGCTGAATACTGATAAATCTATCCCTTACACATAAGTAACAGACTGGAATCAAACACAGAAACAGCAGTCGAATAACTAGGCATCTGTAAACATAGCTCCTTGCCCTCTGAACAGATTTGCGTTCACCCATGCAAATTCCTGGAAACCCAGTTGGCTTTTACACAGATGAAGCAGCCAATTACAGAACTGGGTCCCTTGAGAAATGTTCATCGCAAATTCTCTAGTACAATAGAATGCAGCATCAATGGTGTCTGAAAAATATAAATCAGCTAAGACCCACTAGAGTTAACTATTTGACTAAATAATTACAAAATACAATACCAGTCCTTTTCCATAATGCTGTAGCTACAATATATCGAGAGAGAGATCTGTCTTTTTGATCACTCATATTTCAATTAATTAAAAAAGTCAGTTCAATAAAAACCTGCACCAATATTTTAGGGCAACAGCTGATTGCTTTTCCATGTTTTTTGCTTATGACTATTCAAAAATGCAAGAGAATTTTTATTCTGTAACACTGTCTATCACTATTTCAGTACTACACACATACTGTATCACATATATGAGAATTATTCTGGCCTCTTGATCAGCTTTGTTGGTTTTTTTTCTATTAAAAAGTAATTAAAAAAGTATTAGCTTCAATCTTCTCTAAAACAGTAATTTTCATCTTTATATGCTTCTCTAAGGAAAAAAGTTATTACATAATTATCATGATAATTTACTGCATTGATTTTCTGTTAATAAAGTAACAAAATCAGCAAAATACTATGCAGCAAATTGATAGACTAGAATTATTACTACGTTAACTGAATATAGCTAATTATTAAGCAATTAAGTCACTCTCACACTTATTTGTTAGAGGAGATTCCATTAGTAAGTGTAGCACAGGAAAAACAAAGAAATCATATTGTTTAACCTAACATTAAATGGGCTTTGTGTTCCTCAGCTTGTAAGATACTAACCCCAAATATAGTCTGATCTCTCTCATAGACTCCTTTTTTTTTAACATTTTGGCAACTATCGTAAAACATCTAGATCAACAACAATGTATGTTGCTAGAATTTGCATTTTTGACTACCTTTAATAGCTTGTCTGGTTAGGGTCCAGCTCTGCTTCTGTGGCTTCTTCATGGCATTTTAATGGATGAAGAGCAGACAGACAAGACCAAGCATGATAAAGCAGTTACTCCTCATTTCTGTTGCCTAAAGGCAGCAAGTCCTTGCTAAAAGACTTTTGGAAAGAAGTCAGTCCTCTTACTTCTTACTCCATACAACTGGTAGTTTGACCCCAACTCCATGCCCTAGAGTTCCATAACAAAGCATCAGAGCATGTAGAGCACTCACAATGTTTTTTCCGTCCTCATGAACAGTAGCCAACATCTGTTAGGGCTTCAATATGAATTTTGGATAGATCCTGTACTAGGCTTGCAGGATGATGCTCATCTGTCAATGTGAAAATTAAGTGCTCGTAAAGCCAGTGATCCCATCCTTGAAAACAGTAAAGTGTCCCTTGGATACCAACCCTGCTCAATGTTGTTGATCATTCCGCATTGCTGACATATCTACTGACTCTGCAAGAGGACACAGAGCAGTTTGATAACCTCTGCCTTCCTCTGTGCATGATTCTTGGCTTCCCTCTTGATCGTTCTCTAGCTGATTAAAAATACAGACCCATGAGTGGAATCTTTCATGAATAAGGTACATTATGTCAAGGTTAAATGTTAACAGTTGCTTTATATTGGTAAAAAAACCCCAGAGGAAAATTTAATGTTCCATGGAAGTAGGTCCTGTATAGGGCCTATACAGGGCACATAAAATGTACAAGGACAGGCAGCTTTTACAGGGAGTGAAGTGGGCTTGAATAGTCCACAATATTTTTATTATTTTTTCACAACTACAAATGACAGTCAGTGAAGGCAACCAGAAATAATATCTAAAAGGACATATGGGTGGAGAGCGCATGACCACCTTAGGTCCCGCAGAAAAATAATTTAAGCACTCGATATGCAATTTATTTATTTTTTATTCTGAAAACTCCTCCGAATAAAGAGTGTGCTGTATTGAGAGCACTGAAATCTCTCCATGGGACTCTTATTGTCTGTAAAGCACATATCAGTCAAGAAAGGAAAATCAGTAGAAGAAAACCAAAAAAAATAAAAGTAAATTTTCAGTGTTGTTATACATCTTTTGAAAGAGCAGACAATACAAAATATAAAAGTTCAAGTCAACACCTAATCTTGCTTTTGGGAGCTGCGTAGTCCCTTCTTTCTCCCTTTGTTTTTGCCTATGCCTAATTAGCGTAAAAGCTTCCTGGACCATAGATTTTCTTGTATTTACATTTCATGCACTTTCTTTAAAATAAAATCTGGATTCACGAATGTTGGAAACTGCTTGAGTAGTTTCAAGAAAACTTGCTTTTATTTCCTTGAAGAAGCAAGGAAGTTAAATTCTCTGCGATTCAAGGGATCACATTCTTGGAGGTGACCTGAAGTAATGGGAAGGTACATGAGCATCTGCTAAAAGTCATTGTGAGTTAAATTTGGAAAAAGCCATACAAATCTGCAAAGCAGCAGAACAAGCAAAACTGCAAATGCAGAATTTCAGAAATGAAGAAAATCCAGAAAGAATGAAGAAGGTTACTGTGCAGCAGAACATGCTGAGACCAGTAGAGAAAAGCACCTGAGCGGTGCACCACAGAGGCCAGCCTACGCAACTACGTAAAAAGAAATCAACATGCAGACAGAATACACCCAGCAGAGCTTCCCATAAAGAAGATTTTATTGTTGCTGCCATCCTTTGTACAGGTGATGGCTTCCTTGTACGCTGAGCCTAGGAGAGGAATTGGATGCTGCTGTGCTAACCATTTACCTTAACAGAGGGTACTGAGGCAAAAGAGGCAGTAAAAGGCAGTAAGCCCTGTACCATCCCTTTTTCGTGAGCTGATCAGAGTGGCAAAGCACTCAGAGTGCCCTGAAGGAACAAGGCCAGCAAAGAAGTAGAAGTGCACAAGAATATGCCAAACAATTTTCTGGGCAAAGGTGATAAAGTGAGAAGTGATTCTTCAAGCACACAGCTGATCATTTGTAACTGATTAGCTATCCTGTTCTCCTGGGAAAAATGTGAATCTGGATAAATATGAGAAAAAAACCCAAACAACTTTTTTTCACAGAGTTTGGTTTATGTCATCCACTCAAAATTGTAAATTATTTTTATTACTCTTCCTTCTCAGAGCAAGTGGAAACCCATGCAGACAACTTCTTCCTTCTGTTAGCTGCGGTGCAAACAAGTCTAAAACATTCTTACTGACTCACATTCCTTACAAACATGTCACAACAGCAAAACAACTCCTGTAGCTAAAGTTGTCATCTATTCTGTACAGCTGCTGGCTCCTGTATTGGAATAGGGGTCTCTCAGACTGTGACATGTCTAACAGGAGTAAAGGCTAAATGTAGAATCTAGCTCTTACAGCTAGCCCTTGTGGGTTACTTAGACCCAAATAAGTAAGTGATGGTAACTTTGCACCCAGCTTTCTAAGAATCAGAGAAACATTGCAGACACGTTCTGCTCCTCATCTCTTAAGAAGACTATGTATTGCCACTTTATTCCATAATGTTGTTGTCCTTTTTCTTGCGCTTTTCCTCCAGCATAAAAAGAGAGCAGGGAAAAAAAAAGAGGGCAAAGGGGTTGGTTGAGCAGGAGTGAAGCTGACAATCTGTCTCTTACTTCCCAGACTCTGACAGTCTTGATGTGAAACTTTTGAAAGTCATGACCATTTCAATTCTGCACATCAACCAAAGATATAAACACCAAAACTGCTTCTCCCAGTGTGATATGGTGGAGGTAAAAAAGTCAGAAAAGAAGCAGAGTGATGAAGAGCATGGGCATATGATTATCTAAACACAAAAATATCATAGCTGGGCTGCATTAGAGGGCAAATACAAATTAGAATGAAATTATGAACCTTTCCCCTCTGGATGCAGTAGTCCAGCACTGTTAGCATTTATTTTCATTTCCAAAGCTTTGCAAGCAGATTAAGTGTATCAAGTTTGCTCCTCAGCATCTTGACCAAAGGCGGCCTTGACTGCAGCAGAGTCATGGCTTATTTAGCACAGTTTATCATCTCTGTTTCCACGGCTTTCTCTGTTCACACTCTGAGTGCTGCAGCAACTAGTATTACACAGTTAATGCAAAGTCTTGTCACAGAACGGATGCAGGTATAATCACTTACAGAAGTGAACAGGAAATCCATGGGAACCTGCTTTAGATGACTGACTTAGATTTAAGCACCACCGGAGCTGACAGGACCTAATTCATAGAATCATAGAATTGCTGAGGTTGGAAGGGACCTTTAAGATCATCAAGTCCAACCATTAACCTACCCTGACAAAACCACTTCTAAACCATGTCCCTAAGTACCACATCTACCCTTTTTTTAAACACCTCCAGGGATGGCGAATCCACCACCTCCCTGGGCAGCCTATTCCAATGTTTAATAACCCTTTCAGTGAAAAAATGTTTCCTAATATCCAATCTAAACCTCCCCTGACATAACTTGAACCCATTTCCTCTCGTCCTATCACTTGTTACCAGGGAGAAGAGGTCAGCCCCCACCTCTCTACAACCTCCTTTCAGGTAGTTGTAGAGGGTGATAAGGTCTCCTCTCAGCCTCCTCTTCTCCAGGCTAAACAACCCCAGTTCCCTCAGTCGTTCCTCATAAGGTTTGTCCTCCAGACCCCTCACCAGCTTTGCAGCCCTTCTCTGGACGCTCTCCAACACCTCAATGTCCTTCTTGTAGTGAGGGGCCCAAAACTGAACACAGTACTCGAGGTGGGGCCTCACCAGTGCTGAGTACAGAGGGATGATCACTTCCCTAGTCCTGCTCACCACACTATTCCTGATACAGGCCAGGATGCTGTTGGCCTTCTTGGCCACCTGGGCACACTGCTGGCTCATATTCAGCTGGCTGTCCCCAGGTCCTTTTCTGCTGGGCAGCTTTCAAGCCACTCCGCCCCAATCCTGTAGCGCTGCATGGGGTTGTTGTGACCCAAGTGCAGGACCCGGCACTTGGCCTTGTTGAACCTCATACCATTGGCCTCGGCCCATCGGTCCAGCCTATCCACATCCCTCTGCAGAACCATCCTACCCTCAAGCAGATCAACACGCCCGCCTATCTTAGTGTCATCTGCAAACTTACTGAGGGTGCATTCGATCCCCTCATCCAGATCATTGATAAAGATATTAAAGAGAACTGGCCCCAGCACCGAGCCCTGGGGAACACCACTTGTGACCAGACACAAACTGGATTTAACTCCATTGACCACCACTCTCGGGGCACGGCCATCCAGCCAGTTTTTTACCCAGTGAAGAGTACACCTGTCCAGGCCATGAGCAGCCAGTTCCTCCAGGAGAATGCTGTGGGAAACAGCGTCAAAAGCTTTGCAAAAATCCGGGTAGATAACATCCAGAGCTTTTCCCTCATCCACTAAGTGGGTCACCTTATCATAGAAGGAGATCAGGTTTGTCAGGCATGACCTGCCTTTCACAAACCCATGCTGACTGGGCCTGATCACCCTGTTCTCCTGCATGTGCCATGTAATGGTACTGAGGATGATCTGTTCCATGACCTTCCCAGGCACCGAGGTCAGACTGACCGGCCTATAGTTCCCTGGATCCTCCTTCCAGCCCTTCTTGTGGATGGGTGTCATGTTTGCCAACCTCCAGTCAGCTGGGACCTAATTGTGCCATTGAAAAGGAAGCCTGTTGATTAAATTTCTGTTTTATCAGAATGTTACACAGGTGACATTTAGCTGTTTTATAGAAGTTTCGCAGTGTGGTACAGCAGTCAGGAACGGAACATTTGTTATAGATGCCAGCACTATCCAGTGCTTTTCTCTAGGAGGAACTCCACTATGTTGACAGAATATCTTTATGCAGTTTAATTAAAGGTTTACTCTGACAATCCTAGATACTTAAAATGCTTTGCTAATTGCTTCTTGAACAAAATGAACTATTTACAAATTATCGTTCTTGAAGGATGTAAGGAAATTGTAACTATCTGCTCAAATTTTATTCCTGACAAGTGCCTGGTTGAGATCTTGCAAAACATTTAAGCATGCGTTTATATATAAATGTATTAGCAGTTCTAGACTTCAAAGACTTAATCTCAAGAAGATTTAATGTGAGAAAATACTAATAAAGTAGAATTATTATCACCTAACTTTTGCCATGTGGAAATTGTGTATCTAGTAAAGTTAGTCTTCGGGTTCTTTCTATGATCCATGGTAATGGACAGGCAAGTCCAAAGGTTGTTGTCTTGGCTGTCCTAAACATCTTAAGTTGGGAAATGCTTATTTGACAGTTGACTCCAAAGGGAGTCTAGGTAATGAACTTAGACTTGATGCCCAGCTCTTATACAGCCAAGTGAGATGAATCTCATCCTTCATTTCCAGATAATAATAGATGCAATCATTACAGTAGCTCCATTTTCACAAACACCCACACTTCATTACAAGACAAAAGCATAAGCATGATATTATTAACATAATTATTCTGGATAAAACATAGCTATGCACTTCATATAAATGGGATCAGTTTATTTTCCCATCATTTTTTTAATTGCAGCCCTTAATGTACTTAACCATTCCTCATTCTGACATGAGAATATTATGTATTATATCTTCTCTGCCTGAAACACTACTTGTTCCTGGTTTTCATTATGTTCTTCACCTCTATTTGTTCTGTTATTAGTGTGTTTGTTTTGCTTCCTCCCTTAAGAGCAAGGATACATCTTTCCATGCCCCACTGTATGTCCTGAAGTTGTATTCTGTCTTCTTGGTGAGTATCCATAGTACTGCTTTGTAAGTTATCATTGTCAGTAAAACATCATCAAAAGTACTTTGGGTGAAATCCTGGTTTGCTACGGAAGCCACTTGAAAAAATCCCAAGGCTTCAGTGGGACAAGATGTAACTCTCTTTGTGAAGAGATCCTTCCTTCTACAACTCACTCACCCAATCTAAATTTCTCTCTTTAGAACAGGTAGGGCATGAAGAAAATAGGTCATGTAGGGACTATTGCAAGGTACATGACACAAATCTTTTCCTTTCTTCTATTTCTTGTTAGCAAAGAATTCAACAGTTTGTCATGAGCAACAAACAACACTGAGTTTAGGTTACATGAGCAGAGCTTCTTTCAAAATGATCGTAGAATCGTAGAATGATTTGTATTGGAAAAGACCTTAAAGACCACCTAGTTCCAACCCCCCTGCCATGGGCAGGGACACCTCCCACTAGACCAGATTGCTCAAAGACCCATCCAACCTGGCCTTGAACACTTCCAGGCATGGGGCATCCACAACTTCTCTGGGGAACGTGCCCCAGTGTCTCACCACTCTCACAGTAAAGAATTTCTTCCTAATATCTGATCTAAATCTACTCTCTTCCTATTTAAAACCATTACCCCTTGTCCTATCGCTATACTCCCTGACAAAGAGTCCCTTCCCATCTTTCCTGTAGGCCCCCTTTAGGTACTGGAAGGTTGTGCTAGATATCACTTTCCCAGAGCAGATGGATTTCAGATAATCACTTCCCTTAAATTAATCAAGGCCTGGCTGGTCTCAGTACTCACTTCATGATGTAGTTAATGGTCTGTAGTGGTGCGTTTATAGAACATCCAGATCAGACTTGGGGCAGCGTGATGCTACCTAGAGCATTCAAAACTTCCCACATTTGTTGGGGCTTAATTCAAATAGGAAAAGAACATAGGCATACACTTGGTTACTCTGGTAATGAGCATCTTGGTGGTATAAATAGCAAAATATAAATTATTACCTGCTTACTATTTTCTTTATATCTAAACAAGTGTAACTCCGTAATATCAAAGCATTCTTATTCACATATTTAATGTTTCACTTTGAACATCCTTTGTTAAATATTGCATAATTGATTACTTTTAAAACAAAGTTATTCTAGAGTAACATGGGATTTGAATGCCGTACAAAAAAAAAAAAAAGGATAAAAAGTTCTGCAAGTCTTATGATGAGGGCTCTGTCTGTTCTTGGTTCCTTCATCATTGCTCTGACTGTAAAATTTGCTGAGCTTTGATTGTTCTTGATTTCAAAGGCACAGATGCTCAGCTTTTCAATAAAAAGGCTATGGTTAACCTGTTTGCACCTCAGTTTCCACCTTTGAAAAATGAAGGCCATTAAGGATTCTCCACTTTGCAAGAATTCACTTCTGCAAAGCTAAATTATTTAACAGCTGTAAAATATGCTGAGATCCTGCTGTAGAAGGTGCTACACCATGGAGGCTGCAAAGTGGTGTTATAATGCTTACAAATGCAGGGACCAGGGAACGGGAACAGAATCCGCAGTTTGGGTGATAGGTTATTTGCAAACATAATGTGAGGGAGAAGGAGGTCTCTGAGGAGTAATTTAATTCTTTGTCTGAAGATTTATACCTGCTAGTGATGCCAGCTGAATAGGTTTGTTCTATATAAAAATATGCGTTGTTCAACTTGAAGATCTATACGATGACTTTTTTTAATTCTTTCAAGTCACTATTTCAGATAGAGATGTGATCTTGTTAATGTACATGCTGCTGTAGCAGGATGGGGATGTGCATTTGGAATATGCCAGTTTAGGACAATTGCATCATTATAGTGACAAGTTATTGTGACAGGCTTACATCCTTATGCATATTGGCAGCTTTTTCTGATCATTCTAACGGTTCTGAAACAACTTTCCAAATTATCTTAATGGTCTGATGATAAAGTATTTGAATAGGTTTTTTTCCTCCTGTCATGCAGTACTTCTTCTCCAGCTCTTGATAACAATACCACTGAAGATACAAACCTTGTGAGTTTTTTTTGTACATTGACAGCGTTTGACATTGCATGAAACATGCTCTCCATTAGAATCATGCAGAAAATGTTTTCTTATTAATACAAACTCTGTAAAAATGTCTGCTTATTCTTGCACAGCTCAGCTTTCTATTGAACAACCTGACTTTTCATAAAGGGAGGCACGGAGGTTCTTACTGACTCTTACAGTACTTGTCAGAAAAAAATTGGTTTACAACCAAATTTAGAAGTCTAAATGTAGGAAAGCATTTAAAAAGTCTAAACATTTGTGTAGAACCATATTGCATATACCCCCAAGACATCCACACAGAGCTGCCATGTATGACACAGGATCTACGGGAGGTCTCTGAAGTTGCCTCTTGGGATCAGGACAGATACGTCAGTACATCTGAAGTGCACCGCAGACCTCACTTCAGGCACATGAATTAATCTGTACAGGGTGTTCATTTCCTAACTGATAACTGCCCAGCACCACTGGGGAGGTGGTGGAGTGTCTGAGACCCCCAGGCAGAGCAGACCAGCACGGTGCCACGCTCACACCAGCCCTGCCCTGTCCCAGTGCAGTGCTACAGGCCAGGTGAGGCTCCTCACAGCACCCGAAGTGACACTGCGGAGCCTGTTTCCAGACACCCGGACCCTGCTCTGTGCAGATCGGTGTGACAATGCAGTGAGTGCCCGCCAGTTTCATGTCTATCCATGGAACGTTAGGCTGTAAGACAGCCCAAGGGGCACTACATCAGTGTGTTCAACACCTGAATTGCTCCCCGGTGATTAGACACCACGATTATTTGTCTGCACCCTCATGCTGAGCTCCACCTCGCTCTGCCCTGGCCCAGACAGCAAGAAAGAGGCCCAGGGGAGGTGGGGTGGGACAGGACGGTGAGGGGCTGTGAGGTGACCACAGCCCCAGGCGAGAGGCTGTCCCCACACAGACAAGAGTGACAGCTGCTCTCCATGGTGGCTGTTTTCACCACAGGCCTGAGCTCTGGGGTTTGTCCACCCAACTGTGTTTGAACAAGGCTGAAGAGCAACAGCCCTTTTTCCCCGGGCAGCCAAGAGCTCGGCCTTCCGTCAGCTCTGGAACACCCGGTGATGTGGTGGCCATGTCAGAATGGGCAGAACGTTGGTGGCGTCCGTGTCACAGAGGGTTGGTGACAGGGCCACCCAGGACACGTACAGAAAGGGCTGGGCAGTGAGCCAGGCAAAACTGGGGGTAGGGAAGCGGGTGAGCAAGGGCTGAGGTGAGATGAAGGGAGAGGGCAGGGAGGGGAAAGCAGAGCTGCTGGAACCGGGAAGGGGGGTGGAGGCTGCCCGCGGCACCAGAGCTGGTGACTGCTCCTCTTTTCTCTGTCAGAGCCTTAAACTAACACGAGGACAGGACCAGAGCATGGTGCACCCATGTCCTCAGCCACGCAGCCGGAGATTGGCTACCTTCTACAAGGACACTGATACAAAGTTAAGTAATCAAAAATGACACCAGCACATGGCACCAACCTAGTGAGGCAGTGGCATGGCCAAAGTGGGCGGTTGGCTGGTGGTGGCCCATGCCACCATGGGATGGGTGTCTCCTGGCTGCCAGGGAGCTGTGGGACTGAAAGCCTTGGCCTGAGGCTGGCAGAGCCCTGGGCAGGGGTTGCCCATGGGGACCAGCATGGTTGCCCCTTTGGTTGTTGATATTAGCCTGCCTTTTGCAGCCGCGGGACCAAACAGGGACCGGACCAAACCATGGCGCATTCCTGTCCTCAGCCACGCAGATGGAGATTGGCTACCTTCTACAAGGACACTGATACAAAGTTAAGTAATCAAAAATGACACCAGCACATGGCACCAACCTAGTGAGGCAGTGGCACGGCCAAAGTGGGCGGTTGGCTGGTGGTGGCCCATGCCACCATGGGATGGGTGTTTCCTGGCTGCCAGGGAGCTGTGGGACTGAAAGCCTTGGCCTGAGGCTGGCAGAGCCCTGGGCAGGGGTTGCCCATGGGGACCAGCATGGTTGCCCCTTTGGTTGTTGATATTAGCCTGCCTTTTGCAGCCGTGGGACCAAACAGGGACCGGACCAGACCATGGCGCATTCCTGTCCTCAGCCACGCAGCCGGAGATTGGCTACCTTCTACAAGGACACTGATACAAAGTTAAGTAATCAAAAATGACACCAGCACATGGCACCAACCTAGTGAGGCAGTGGCACGGCCAAAGTGGGCGGTTGGCTGGTGGTGGCCCATGCCACCATGGGATGGGTGTCTCCTGGCTGCCAGGGAGCTGTGGGACTGAAAGCCTTGGCCTGAGGCTGGCAGAGCCCTGGGCAGGGGTTGCCCATGGGGACCAGCGTGGTTGCCCCTTTGGTTGTTGATATTAGCCTGCCTTTTGCAGCCACGGGCCCAGACAGGGACAGGACCAGACCATGGCGCAGTCCCGTGCCCTCCCTCTGCAGCCACTCAGCCAGAGTTTTCTGCAGCCTTCGACAAAGCCATTGACCTAAGGACAAGGAAGCGCACACAGCCCCTGTCTGCACCACGGCATGATCCTACGGGCATCAGGAGGCTCCCCACAACTGTGGATCAGGGGACCTCCATGCCATCAGCCCTCTCTGTCTCAAACTGACTTTGGGATAAAGTTTTCTGTTTCATGAACCATTTGCTGTTTTTTCTGCTTTGTGTGGTCTTTTGGGGGAAACCTCCTGCGCCTTTTCCTTGTTGTCCTTATTACATTGAATTTCTAGATCTTTATATATGTGTACAGATACATATATATTTATCTATTGTCATATAGAAAGTGTACCTGTGTCTTCCTAATGGGAAGGAAGTGGGGAGCCAATCAGAGGCTGCTCTGAGACCATGTGGGTATGGTGCTTTCAAAACAGAGAAACCAGCCAATCTCGGAGCCCTATGAAAACACATGGGGTGTGAGCTGAGAACCACGTCCTCGGGTCAGAGGGACGAGGCAGGAGGCAGAGGTCAGCCTGTGGTACACGGGCTCCATGCAGACCTCACCACGAGGTCATCTGTTGTCAAGGGCACAGCTGGAGCATTCTGCGCTCTATCTTTGGGAATTGTCACCTGAGGCCATCAAAGGAAAAAATTTCACTGTCTTACCTGGTTTCTCCTAGAAAACATCCATTATCCATGGATTTCCCTATAGATTCATACAAAGATGCATATTTTTCCTATCTGGAATTTATTGATTGACATATTACCATATAGTGCATCAAATCCAGCACAGACTTTATTACTAAAGATTTTTTCCAATAATTCATTATAAAGATTTTTCTAAAACCCCTCAAATTCTCAGAAAATCATAAATCCAAGTCAATGACAACAATACAATACTGGTATCTTAATTATGTCTAGGTAACTTCCCCAAGTCATGGTAGAATCTAAGTTTTACCAAAGTATAGAAGCCATTTTTTTATGATTCAGGTGTCTCTGGGGCAGACTATGTCATGAGAGCTGGTACAGTGCTCATTTCATTCCTGCATAGTGGAATCTCATTCGCTGTCTTTCTAGGAGTCTTGTTATTGTTGTTGGAATTAGTGAGATTGGTAATCAGATAATAGGACGCAGCTAATGTACAGAATTAGAATATTGTCTAGATGAGACTCAGAGCCCTAAACCCATGGGCCATTTAACATCTATGGTGTTGTTTCCCATCCTCCTGCTTTGATTTTTGGAGGCAGACCTCTCCCAGAAATGTCAATGCATAGAAAGGAAGTGCATAGAAGTCGTGTTTTGGAAAGCCACGTGTGACATCCTCATGTTCCTCAGAAAAAGTTGAGAAGAGATACTGCTTTAACCTAGGAAGGGTAGTATAAAAAGATCTGTCGTGATAAATATTAGTCATGTTACACCACCTATCACTTGGGGGTGTTGAAATAACCTTAGGACAGGTGCAGTGTAGGGCTCAGTGGATGAGTCTGGACTATGCTAAATGGAAAGCTGCCTTGCCCCAGTCTGTCACCCAAGGACAAAAAGAGTGCAAAGAAGAGAGTTTTGAAATCACTTTGAAAGCCCTTCCTCAGAGCTGAAGCCTGATTCAAATCCCGTACAGTTCAGGGTTAAGGGACTTCTCATGAGTGATGATTTACTGACCTGTGATGTATAAGGTACCAAAACCATGCAAATCATATTTTGACTCCACTCAATTACTTTTTAAAAACAATTAAATCAGGTCACTTAATCATGTTAGGAATGTCTGATCACTCAGTTTCAGTTCCGGGGTGATCTGTGGTACCAAGCTGTGGTTTCAGTCCTTGTGTAACTTCTGATGTATTTTCCCTTACTGCTGATCAATATTTTCATATTTTACTGTCGTACTTGTACTAAATGCCTCAATAGGTGTGCAGGTCTTCTTCACAGGCCATTGAGTGTTTGTGAGTCAAATGATAAGCTTTAAAGTCTGTTTTTTTTGTGCAAAACATTTCAGTGGATGACATCTTTTATGACCTAGCTTAGTACAAATGTCCATTTTTGTGGGTTGTGCTAGAGACCCTGAATGTAGTGCATTATGCATCTGTTAGGAGTATTGGTAAACCAGCACAGAATGGACCAAGCAGCCTTTAGAGTTGAGCCTCACCTCATCTCTTTTTGGTACGTATGATGCAAATTTCTCATCTTCTGAAGTAGGCTCCCTTTTAAGCCAGTGGAGAGAAACAGGTGCTTTTGAGGATCATTCATTTGATCTGCTTCAGACATTGATTTAGGATGAAATGGATCATATCTTGCAAGGGCTTTTTTTTTTTCTCTACTGACCATGAAGGGAGTCTTGGGCCTAACTCATCTATAAGCACGGAACGGTGAAGTTCAGTGAGATGAGTATTGCCCCAGCAGACTGTGACCGATATCAGGGACCCTATGTCACACATGCTTACGCCATCTTTAGTTATTCTGTCTGTGCTTCTGTTACAGTTCAGACTAACACTTTGCCTGTTTTATGTTGAACTAGAGCTGATCTTAATGAAAGCCATTAGCCAATGCAAAACACTTAACTCCCTTAAAAGAAGCGGCTGCTCAGAATTTGCTACGATTACCCTGCACATGCACTTTTAAAAAAATTATGCATATTACAAATGTTATGCTGCTGTAGAATATTTCTGTTATTATTGTAGGGCCTATAATTTGGCCATAACAGTCGTGAACGAGATTTAGAGACGGTGAACCATATGCACAGTTTTGGTGGGTTAACCTTGACTAAGGGCCAATCTCCAACCCAGCCGCTCACTCACTCCCCTTATTGACAGGACAAGGGGAGAACATAGGATGAAAAAGCTTATGGGTCAAGATAAAGACAGATAAAGACACTTACCAGTTACTGTCATGGGAAAAAAAAAAGGACTCAACTTGGGGAAAATGAATTTAATTTATTGCCAGTTAAAAATAGAGTAGGATGGTGAGAAACAAAGACAAAACTGAAAACACCTCCCCCTTTTTCCCAAGCTCAACTTCACTCTGATGCTTCTACCTCCTCCCCACCCTGTGTGGTACAGGGGAATGAGGAATGGGGGTTGTGGACCAGTCCATAATAGCTTCTCTCTACTGCTCTTTCTCCATGCACTTTTCCCTTGCTTCTGCCTGGGTCCTTCCCAGGCTGCAATTCCTTCAGGATAAACCTGCTCCATCATGAGATATCCATGTGCCACAGTTCCTTCAGGCTATAGCCACCTGCTCCAGAGCATGGGGTCCTCCATGAGCTGCAGCATGGATATCTTCTCCAGTATGGTCCTCCATGGGCTGCAGGTGAATATCTGCCTGGAACACCTCCTCCCACTCCTTCTTTGCTGACCTTGTTGATCGCACTGCTCTTTCTCGTTCTTTCTTTGTCTTCCTCCCTTGCCAGTTGGGTATTTTGCCCTTTCTTAAATCCATGTTCCCAGAGGTGCCACCAGCTTGGCTGATGGACTAAGCAGTTTCTTGTGGTTGGTCCGTTGGAGTCAGCTGAGACTGGCTGTGTCTGGCACAGAGCAGCCCCTGAAGTCTTCTCACAGAGGCCACCTCTGAAGCCCTCCACTGCCAGCACCTTGTCATGAACATCGAATACAGACAACAGTGTACATTTTTAGTACTTTCAATGTCAGACAGAAAGATAAAGGAAGGCAAAGGCAGAAAGGGAATTGAAGTCAACAGTTCTTGGAGAAAGGTTCAGGCAGATAGCCACATTTACCCTTATGGTCACATTTGGGAGAAAGGTTTCTCTTGCCCCCATCTTCATTGCTGCCATATCTCCTGCTCTGGTCCTGGGAAGACTTATTCCTGGATATTGTGGTAGTTCTTTGCTGTCAGGCTTGCAGTTTTGGAAGACGTGGGCTTCCAGAATGCAACAAGCCAGGCAGAAGGGAGCATTTTCAGCTACAGACTGCAGTGGAATGAGGTATGTGACTAGTTAAAGTGGGAGAAAGTATTTGGGACCATGGCAGGGAGTATAGATAAATGTGTGAAACAAAGAAGTACAAAGAAGAAAGACAAGACACTGTTACAGACTTCTAACAGAAAAACGTTTGAGTAGAGCATCAGCGCAAACACTGCAATCACATAGATATGCCCATGATAAAGTGGTATGAATTACTAATACTTTGGGATATCCTTCACAGACAATCATAGCCCATAGAAACACCTCTATAGACATCAGGGAGATATCAATCAGCAGCAGTTTCTTGGTTCAGTTTGCCCAGATACCTAACTGCACGTTATGTAAAATTCTGTGTTTTACAAACAAAGAATTGTGCTTTATCTCCGCTCCTGCATAAACTCCCAGGAACTTCTGGAATGTGTAATTTCTTATAGCATGAGGACCTCCTTGTATAACGGCCTAGATTATAATATATTGGCATGTTATTTTGCAAGCACAGTTTAGCTTGCACTGAACTAGCAGAAAGCCATGTGATAAAGCTCCAACACTGGAATAAGTCCTGCTGACAGTCAGAATGATTTAGCCCAGGTTCAGCTCATATAAAACCTTGTCAGCTATGGCTGTGTCTCTACCAGAAATGCAGTATTTCCAGGGCAAGCCCAGAGCAGAGGAGCCGATGTGTAATCACCCATATTGTGCGACCATTATCACGCTCACTGGTACAGTTTTGGCCTATAGCAACTAGCAGTATCCCACAATTCCCTGGCTCAGCCCAAAGGTTGGCATGGGCCAGGAACCATTCTTAATAGGCAGCTTAGGTTCAGTGCCTCCTCCTTCTGCTGGGTGAGATGTTCTGCATTGAGACACACAAGAGATGACATCCCACTGGGCTCAAAGCTGGAGAGTGATTCCTGATGGCACTAATACAACTATATTAATTGAGCAGATAGAGAAGCTGTGTGTGCTTCCAGAGTGCGTGTCAATACATTCTTGCCTCAAGCTATTGGTAAATGAACGCACCCACATGATTCAGGCAGCTCAGGTCTGAAGGAAGCATGGATATGCCAGTGGGGTGCTGTGTCTAGAACAATTACTGTGGGCTGCATCAAAAGCAGTGTGGCCAGCAGGTTGAGGGAGGTGATTCTGCCCCTCTATTCTGCTCTCATGAGACACTACCTGGAGTACTGTGTCCAGCTCTGGGGCCCTCAACATAAGAAGGACATGGATCTGTTTGAGCGGGTCCAGAAGAGGGCCACAAAAATGATCAGAGGGCTGGAGCACCTCTCCTATGAAGAAATGCTGTGAGAGTTGGGGTTGTTCAGCCTGGAGAAGAGAAGGCTCTGGGGAGACCTTATAGCAGCCTTCCAGTACTTAAAGGGAGCCTACAGAAAAGATGGGGAGGGACTCTTTGTCAGGGAATGTAGTGATAGGACAAGGGGTAATGGTTTCAAACTGGAAGAGGGTACATTTAGATGAGATATTAGGAAGAAATTCTTTACTGTTAGGGTGGTGAGGCACTGGAACACGTTTCCCAGNGCCTGGCCTGGAAGTGTTCAAGGCCAGGTTGAATGGGTCTTTGAGCAACCTGGTCTAGTGGGAGGTGTCCCTGCCTATGGCAGGGGGGTTGGAACTAGATGATCTTTAAGGTCTCATCCAATTCAAACCATTCTATGATTATATGTGATTATTGTGCTATGCTGATATGATGGTCCTGTACTGTCCTGGGGCTAGCTTGATTGGCATTTAGCTCAGGAGCAATGCAAGTTTTGTTCCCTGCTGCCATGTATGATGCCCTCAGTCCTGCAGTAGATCTCAGAAACCACAGGATGGGAAACACTATGTGAGCTAAATAATTCTTCCTTGATCTCAGAAATTCAAGCAGAAACATTTAGTTAGCTTTGGTTGGGCAAAACAGACTCCATTACCACAAGCCACACTGCAGGTAGGTGCTTCCAGCACCATTTAAGCCCTGGTTTTATGATATGACTTTGGAATTAGAGGATAATTTAAAATTCCCAGGGAAAGTTTTAGCAAATGCAATAGGACTTATATTAATTTGTTGTGAGTTTTTTCTTTTTTTTTTTTTTCTAATCTTAGGAAGGCCACAGTATTAAACCTAGGAGAATTCTTATCTTCTTCAGAAACTGAGCTGTGAGCTATTTTAGCTTGTATTATCATGAAAAATGTATTGGTCACAATATTAAATTAGCCTCAGTTGACCTTTCAGACCTGAGATACTCAGTAAGTCTTCTTCAGAACGTGCTGGATTCAGTTAGATACAAATAGTTACCTTTCTCTTTACATGTATGAAAAATGTCGCTTTGTACAGTAGTCTTTCTGGTAATGACCCCATGAGTCAGTGTAATTTTACAAAACATACAGAAATTCTGTTTCCCCAGATAAAGGTGGAAAGTAATCACAGAAATTCTATCCCCTGGGACAGACATTTGTCTTCTTGATTCTCTTTAGAGTCTTCTATGTGCATTACTGTTTCAGAAGTGGACATGGAAAAAATCCTTTGAGAATAGCCTCTTAGAAATTCCCTGTCGTTGCTCCCTGGGAGGAAACACAGTCTGCTCCATGCAAATAAAATGCTATGATGTGACCTGAACTCCAACTCAAATGTCCCTCAGGATTCACAGAAGGTTCAAGCCACACATCTAGAAATCTGTACCTTATTGCTGGCTGTGTTGTTATGCCGACTCCCTTTTTCTATTAGTATGATAACAACGGCTCTAGAGACAGACAGTGCCTCATAGTATCTTTCTGAAAGGTCAGCAATGCTCTTGGCAGTGTAGTGTCTGGAAACCATGTCTGTCAGTAGTCCTTACTTCAGTGAAGTGTGGTGGTGCAAAGCAGAGCTTGCTGGGGAAACTGCCTGTAAGAGCAGCTTTCATTTTTCATCTTGCAAGGCACAATCTTTGAAAAACCCAGTGTTTTCCCTACTTATGCCTGGCACTTGGAAAGAAGGACTTCTGTGGTTGAAAAGAAAGTCACAGAAGTTCAGCTCTTCTTCTGCCCTTGTTACATATTTAGCAAAGTCATACTGGTCAGGTTTTTATGCCTTTCTTCTGTTCAGTGTCAAAATGTGAGGGAAATGGCCTAATGATGAGATAATTTCTTCAGCTCTAGTGAATGTACTAAAAGAAAATAAACATAAATAGCCATCTTTTACATAATGAGATATTCAGATGTGCCCCCTCAGCAGCATTTGAATAGAGTATATTCCTAGTTAGCTATGTCAGGACCTTTCTATGAATGCAGACCAACTATATCAAAATGAGAGATGATGGTTTTCTCTCAAATATGCATGTTTAATTTTCAGTGTAGACATCCTAATGTGATAGATAAGCCCTTATCCAATGCCCACCAAAGGTATTTTTAAAAATGATACTCAGTATGTTTCCAGTGAGCCTTATAACACGCTTTACTGTCGGACATGAGTGAATACAGCAAGTAAAGCTAGCAAGTAAGCAGCAAACTTCTAAACATTCAGTACAAAGATATTCAGGGAAAGAAATAGTAGTCACACCCTGTAAATACGCAGCCTGTCCCAAAGGCTGTAAATATGCAAATTGCTCAGTATCTGCGGGGTAAAGGGTTCAGTATGTCTTGTGTGTATATATGGTTAGAAACCAAAATATCAACTTTGTATCATTTTTAGTGATTTGAAGCCATATGAAGTAAGCAAAACAGCTGTAGCTAGTTTACTGAGAGGCTGGAAAGGGCTGAAGCAAACCAAGGATTTCTAAGAATCTGTAGGGATTGTGGAGAGCAATCATAGAATCATAGAATCATAGAATGGTTTAGGTTGGAAAAGACCTTGAGGGTCATCGAGTTCCACCCCCCTGCCATAGGCAGGGACACCTCCCACTAGACTAGGCTGCCCAAGGCCACGTCCAGCCTGGCCTTGAACACCTCCAGGGTTGGTACTAAACTTTAGCAGTGCAAGTAGTGAGATTTCTAAGGTAAAAATCGTAGGAGCCATAACTGACTGTGTAGTCGTCTTTAGTCTTCACCCTTTCTCATGCATACCACATCCGTTCATGCAACCTCTTTCAGACTAAGGTGGAACATTTTCTGTGGAAGAGCCCACGCTACACACTGCTTTTGCTCTTCCATGGGGACTCCTGGTTCTGATTTGAACTTCTACATAAAGCTGTAACATGAATAACCCTGGTTCATCATCTAATTTGCTGACAGTTGTACCAGTACTAAAAATGTCTAAATAGTGCAAAGTAACCAATGCTTACATTATTATTATAATTTGCAGATAATTATTGGCTGGAATGCTGATAATCGTGAAATCCATAGGGCTTTTTTGCACTCATTATATTAAATGTTCTTTTAATGACAACTCACTTTTCTTTATGTATATACTTGTCATTATCCATTATGACTGAAGCCAATAGTCAGTTAGCCTTCCTGCGCTGGTAAGAAAGGAAACACAGATCCAGAGAAGTCTTCACTGCAGCAAAAAGACAGAGGGTGGTATCAGGACCCACAATTTCTAAAGCAATTTACTATGTGTGTTTTATTTATATAATCTTGTGGCAACATTGACTGAAATGTTTATTTACCTCAAGAGAGTTTTCATAACAGTGAGTTAATGTGGTTTGGATGGAAAGCACTAAATGATTCATAGAATTATTACTATTAGTAAATCACTTCAAGGTTTCTTGACAGAATGGATGGTTGCCTTTATTTCAGAAAGTTCTTTATATCTTTTTAGAGCATATGACTGAGCACGCAGACTAACATACTATATGTTAGTGATTAAATCCACTTGCATACATTATGAATAGGTTATTTTCTTTTTGGCTGCTTAATATTTTAGAAAAGTTTCTAGAAAGCTAGATGACGATCTAAGAACACTGTAGCAGGAGAGCCTAAAAACCCCGAGGTAGAAATGAAATGGCAGAAATCTGTTGTGTTGAGTTTGCTTCATTGCCCTATATGGCACTGAACTCAATTCCTTCTATAATGAAGTCAGCTTAAAATTAGCAAGATTCAGAAAAGAGATGATAGTCCAAATCCACATCTCCTATTCAAAAGGAGGGAGATTGATAATTAAAAAATTAAATAACTGGAATACAAACTTTCAGCATACATTAGCGTTATTTTTACCCACTGTAAAAAGGGTATCACCCTGCAAAACAATGAGGTGGAAAACTCGTCTGAGATGAGGGCATCTGCACTTTCTGCGGAGTTCTAAATTTTCTATGAAAAGAATAATTTGACTTCTTACCAGGTTGATAGTTGATACTAATTGGCAAAACTCCACCAACATCAAGCAAGGGTAAGTTTAACAGTGGTAAGATTTTGTGTTTATTAATCAAAGGCTAGCAGAGAGTCCAAACTAATAATTTTGTATTACAGAAAAAATGTCTCATTAAATAATTGGGTACATTTAAGGGTCTTTAGTTCTGTTCATGCTCAGCGCTTCTCACCTGTGGGTTATCTTTCCAGGGGGCTGAACACCTTTTATTTTAAAGAACCTGTTGCACCTTGTTGTGCCATGTGCTCTACAGTCAACCAGTAGACCCTAAAATACAACCTTATCCACTGGTTTGTAGATCCACAGCTGGTAAGGAGGTGAAAAGAATATTTGTTGGTGCTCTCCTCTTTTTCATTGCCGGGTTATGGGATATTCTCCTCTAGATGCTGTTCAATTATTTCCTGCATTTATTTTTATATATCTGTATTCCATTCATGCTGTTACAGTGATTCCCTCTAATAACACAATCTGTGAAAAGAGGTCACAAACTCTCTGGGGCAGATGCCAGATCTTCTCATTGTTACTATAAAATATTTGCATTTTCTTGAAAGCTGTGTATTTATAAATACTTCAAAAAGATAGAATTCATTCAGAATATTGCAGAATCAGACTATATAAATATGGATTTTGGACAAACACTGTGTAAGTAACATACATTGACATTCAAACTTCCCTTTCTCTTTCTCTCTATCTTTGTATATCTGTAGTGTAGAAATAGAGAAGGATAAATAAATAAGTTAAATAAGTAAGTATATAAAAATTCTGTTATATTTTTAAGAACTTGTTCCACTCAAACAGAAGGAGATGTCCTTTATAATATACCCATTTTTGCTCAGATACTGAGGTAAGAATAGACTTTATCTGAGATACAAATGATTAACTAAAAGCAAGTCAATAACAAGAAGGTAGAAACAGATTGGCCATTTGTGTATGCTATATTAAATGCCACAATTTGTAAAAATATGAAACTTCACTTTTTCAGTTGGAAGCTTGGGACTTACAATCAGTTCTTCACACGGCAGAAATCTGTTCAACTTTAGGGTTGAAAAGGCTGAAGGAGACTACCACAGAATACAAATAGATTAGTAAGGTTTTATTGAATTTGCTCAAGTGAAAGCTGCTAGCTTTTTTTTTTTTTTGGGGGGG
>VUYV01000051.1:3308795-3342393 GCA_008711295.1 Anarhynchus alexandrinus | reverse complement strand
GGGGGGGGGGTAGCCGTTACTGTAATGTAAAATAAAACTGTGGTTTTTTCACATGAAAATACAGCTAATATACTGTTTACATTTGAACATATGCTTGTTCAGGAAAAATCAAGAATTTTTCTTAATTTATTCTCAATAGACGTTGACCTTGTAAACAACCCATCAAGAGCCTACCCTGAAGGATTTTGTGTATTTGTGCATCCTCAGCGTGCACTCTGTTATAAATACATTGCAGCAGAATGTGTTATAATACACATTTGCACAGGATGTAGCCCTGATGAGACAGGTAACACAGCTTAGCTAGGTGGCACAAGCCAAAAGGCAAGATTTCTTCTGCCCTCAAATTTTGAGAGTTTCAAAGTTCAGACTGAAAAGAACAATTCACACCTCCTGGCATTGTTCCAGGGTATTTGACACCACTTTAGGTGCTGTGTGTGCTCAGCTCATGTTTTTAAGCTTTTCTTCTACCCTAAAGACCTAGGAATGTAATAGAAACATGAGAACAAAGATTCTGATCTCACCACATGCCTCCAGCAGCTGTAGATAAAGGCAAAGAACTTTAATACCTATGTCTTACTCTACCTCTGCCTAACTCATAAGACTGAATTTCTAAGAGCTTAACAATGTCACTGTGTGATTTTTTCCCCCTAAAACTTACTCTTTCATGTAACCAAACTTATTTTTCATTGGAGAGTACACATAAAAGATGCAGAAATATGGATGGCTGTGAGGGTATTATAACTGTATTACTATTTCCACAAGGACAAATTATATCTGCAAAAGTCTAATCTCCTATTTCATCCATATGTGCCAATGTGTGGTAAATGCATTCACTGTGATCAATTTACAGATAAATCCAAGCCTTGCTGAAGCTGTACAGTTTGAAATATTTGGCTTATCCACTGGTGTTTATATTTACAAAATATCTATTGTGTTTTCAAACTTCAGAAACACAATAAAAATGCAATGCAACTACAGCAATTCATAAAAGACTGGAGTAACAAGTATCCCTGTCTGTGTAAGGATCTTCAGAGTTTGAGGAGAAATAAGAAGGTTCTTGAAAAGTTTTAAGGAGCATATAGCTATGCCTGGCTTCCTAGTGAAAAAAAAAAAAAAAATCATTACGTCATTAATTAAACATTATCTTGATTTGGTTTATAAAGAGTCCTCAGGACATTCTTTGAGTTAAGTGTTGTTGGGAGTGGCTACCACCTCCAGCATCTGGGGAGTCCAGGGATTCCTCCTGCCCAGCTGCTGGAGCCCAGCCTGGTGCACCTAGGGACCCAGGGGTCTCCAGCCCAGGTCAGTGGATGTGGCTGTGCTCATTTGCAGGTTCAACCAGTAGTGAGGCTGAGTGTGTACCCCAGACACATACACACACACGCGCATGCACACGCACAGACAAAGGATACAGCTGGCTACACAGACTGCCACAGACAAGGTGCTGCCTTCAACACCTCCATAGGACATCCATATAGAACATAACTATAGACACTCCTCAAACCAGGACAACACCAAATCCCCTTCCTTCTCTTCAGCTGGTAGGGGTTGAAGTTCACTAGTGCTAGCACACACAGCACTCTATAAATTCACAAGCACATGCACATTCACAGATCCTCCGAGTACCACCATGGCCCCTCTGTCCATCCAATACCACTGCCCAGATCCCAGACCCTCTTAATCATTCCATGGGTCTCACCAGCTGGTCCACCTTGGTGCTTCTGATCAAACAGATACACCCACTCATCTCAGAGGCACCCCACATTGGCACATCCTCCCACATACCAGCATGGACGCTCCACCTGCATGATACCCCAACCCGGACCTAGGGCCTTCTACTCACCATCTAGTCCAGCTTGAAGCTTGCTAGTGAATGACACACACACACCCATGCACACCAGATTTGGTGAAGATATCGACACTCTCTCCCCACACTGCAGCCAGCACCAGGCACACAGGCTGTGATCCACAGTCCTGCTCTAGCCGCCAGCAGTGAGCCCCTCTCCTCACTCACACCACTCTCCCCCAGTAGCTGGTCTTTGGAACACACAGTGTTCCTGCTCCAGTGGCTGGCAACAGAGAACCTCACCTGCTCCAGTAGCTGGTACCGAGACCTCTGCTCACTCCAGTAGGTGAAAACATGGAGCCAGGGTGCTTACACCCCTGGTCTGTCGCCAGTTGGTGACCCCAAATCCCCTCACACTGGTCCCACCAGTTGCTGGCACTTAGTCCTTGCAGCCCTCACACACACAAACCAAAGACAAAACTACACAGAGGGATAGTTAAGAAAACATTTAAAAGATGGGGCAAGCTCTGTGATCAGGTGCAGTGCTCAGCCAGACAAGTGTACTGACCAGCCTGGTTTTACATCTTTATACCCCTTTCTGTCTGTTTCCCTCTCTATTCCTCCCTGACTCTCTTCACCTACACATTCTTTTATCAGTTCACATGCTTTCACCACCCCCTCTCAAATATCCCAAATATTCCTTTTGTTCAGCCTTCTTATGAGTGAAAAAGTCCAGGCCGGACCTTTCGAACACAGTAACTAGAGTTTTTTAATGGCCCAACAATTAGTCACTGGGAACTTTTGCTCTTTGCCATCAGCTCTGTTATCCTGTATCTACCAGGTTTGTGTCTCTGTGTGCTCTTGTTTAGTGTTTCCTCCTTTATATATGATGCCCTTTCCATTGAAAAGGTCCTTGATCAGGTAACTTTAATGAAACAGATGCTCTTACCTTCTACATACCCTTACACTTTGAGGAGAAACAGAAACTACAGACAAGGGAAAAGCATACCATTACATGTCATCGTGTATAGGGAAATGAAGCATATTTTATTTATGATGTCTCAGGTCTACCTGCTTGAGATTCATACAGATAAATTAATATGGATGCACTATCAATGTCTGAGATACATAAATGTACTGTATACCTTTGGAAGCAACTCAGCAGAAAGTTTTTTCCAATCTGACTTCACTCATAGGATGTACACTTCTTCAAGCTGTGGCCCAGGTGTGTTTCTCTGAATGTATTACACTATTGCGCAACTTATCAAAATACAGGCCAGGCATTCTGTACTTGATTTTTTTCCCATATTTTTCACTCACCAGAAAAATAATCCAAATTTAGAGGAAACAGACTTAATAGTTTCAAGGTTTTCCTCTATCAGCAGTTGGTAGGTGGTTAAACTACATAAACGTAGGTGTCTTGTGCCACTGTAGGTGCCTCAGGGTATTGTCCAGCCTCAAGATGCCCATGAAGAGCTAATGGGACTCTGGTAGTCTTGCAACATACTTGCTAGCACCATGTCGATGTCCCTTGTACAAAGTCAGCAGGCACCTATGTTTAAGCATTTGAATGTCTCAGTTTTCAATACAGAACAAGGCAAGAATGATGAATAGCTGCTAAGGGCATTGGGTAAAGCCTAGTATTTTTCTCATCCCATAATCTTTTTGGGGATTTAATTTTTCTCTTCTCACAGTTTGGCTGGAAGCAATAATGTACCACAGATTTCCACAAAGGGACCTATTTGAAAAAGAAGAAGAAAAAAGAAGTTCTGTTCAATCTATACCTTGACCTTGATTTTTTAAATCTTATTTTTACTATGATTTAGCTCTCACACAGAATGACAATATGTTTCTAAGGAAAAAAAAAAAGTAATTTGAAAGTACTGAAAAGGGATGTAGCAACAACATTACAGTGTGTTTGCCAACAACTTTTGACCTGGAAAAATTCTCTGAAACCACAATGCTCCTTTGAATACCTTCAGTTCAGATAAACCAGCCTTACATTTTAGGAGAAGCTATAAAACATTTGCACAGACCATTTTCATTCAGTTCCTGAGCTGCGTTCTGATGGATATCTGCTGACGATAGTTTCTTCCTGTTGCACAGCATTCATGGTCCAGTGATGTTGAATGACCCCATGGCTGAGCTGTCCTAACTTTTCCAGAGCAGAGCAATGCAACAAGGTGAGAATGGGGGAATCACAGTTGCTCAGTAATTCCAAAATTACGATATTTTAAAGACACTTTTGTCATGCATATGCCTTAGCAGGGTAGTTTGGGCTTATATATGATGCAGAGAATGTATGGTCATTTATGGAGTTTTCACATAGGACTTCTAGAGTTAAAAAACGCTTTTATCTTCTGAGTTTAGGCCTCCTGGTTGCCAGCGCCTCAGGTAAGGATGCTTGATAAAATGATCACTTTTGTGTTTGTGTGAAAAAGGCCTTAGTTACTTAATATGTATAGCTGCAGAATGAAGAGAGGCTGTGCTGCTGCAGAAAGCAGGAACAGAACTCTTCAGTGAGTTTTCTTCTTGCTTTTATACTCAGTAATTTTTGCATTAATATAAATTCACTGATTCCAGTTTCTTATTTATAGTGATCAAAATGAGAGAAGCTTTAGGTTGCTTCTTATATGGAATGTCTCAATATTATGAGTGTTTTCTTCCACTGCTTTTTAATTTAATAGCTGCATGGATGCTTGAATACCTCATAGTCCTGTTTAATTTAATCTTTTTTGTCTGATGCAGTTTTAGGATTTAGAGGAAAGGATCGTCATCTGATTTTGAAAAGGATTTAAAAATCATCGCTTTCTGTCTTTACTGGAGATAGAGAAGCTCCTTAGAAACGTGGGTGTCTGTCATGTAGGCACAGAAAGAAAAAAGTGAGTACAAAGTGGTGATTATTTCTTTTAAATGCTTTGAAGCTCTCACTGCTAGCAACATACAGGCTTCTTCTTGTTGTTAGCATGTCTGCCTTTTTTATTTGAACGGTTTGTTTTACAGAAATAGATCTAGGCTTAGAGCACATTTCTTAATCATCTCTCATTTCTGATACATATTAACACCAAGTCAGACGTAGTGTTCTGTCACTTTTAATACTGTAAGTTATTTATGCAGAAATTATGAATCAGAAAAAATAAGGTTGTAGAATTTGATGTTTCTATTGGCAAAACCAATGCGGTAGCAGGCAATACTTCCTACACAGGTATTTTTTCACATTTCTTTCATTTTGGCTCATTGTTCCTCTTTATTTTACAATTGAAATGCTATCATTTTCTATATAATGAACAGGCAGAATGAAAGTCAAGTGTGGTGGGAATTGGTGGGAATGAGCACTATAGGTAGGTGAGGCTATATACAAGGAGCCGATCACCTAAGCCAAGCAGCCAAAGAAATTTGTACATGTAATCTGGTATCTTTTCATTGATGGATGAGTTGGTATCTGAACACGGTGCAGTATGAGGTGAAATTATACTCAGGAACATTTAGGCTAAAATAACAGAGAAAACTGAACAGTGGCACATGCTGTGGAAACTAGTAAGAAAATTTCAGACCTCCTTTGTTTAAAAGTATGGACAATTGCATTGTTATCTGCTCCGTACTGTGAATGCATACTGCCCTGTACTCTGCATTTGGAACTGAGAGGGAAAAGGCAGTACATTGATCAAAGTGCAAGAGTTAGCGTCAGATGCTCCAGCATACTCTCATACTGACTTACCTCTACAATTCTGTGCAAATCATTACCATTTCATAGTTCAGTGAGCCCATCAGTCCATAAAGACTGCAGTATTTGCCCATATCACAAAGATGTTGCATGCATTCCTTTGGATGTACAAAATGTTTTTACGGACAGTGCAGCTATTATCTTTGGTTAAAAATGAACCTGGTCTTCAGCCTTGAGAAAGGAAAACCTTTCTGATCAAATCCCCATGGAAATTTTAAATTCCTGTTTTTGTTTTACCAGTTTCGTGCTTTCATTACCTTTTCCGAAGAATTAAAGTGTCTTTAACAGTAAAAGAATATCTTCATCACTCTGGACTGCTGACAGCAGTCATTATTTGTTTGTAGTGATCTCATGAACTACTTCTTTCATATTTTAAATGATTGTAAAGTTGATGTGTTCTCTTTGAACAAAAAAGAATAGCTTTCATTATGGTTGCAAAAAAAAAATCTGCGTTTCTTTACACAAAACCAAATCTTCCTCAGAACATGTTACTTCCATTACTACCCTCCCAGGATGCCCTATCTTTTCCATCATAGAGCAAGATGTGTCTTATATTGTGCTTTGTATTGCAACATGCACATTCCTGATGATTAATTACATACACATAATAATTATTAGTTATAGTAATATAGTTAGTAATATAATATAAATTCAAGTTTAATATTAAGGAATTTACAAAGCTTTAAGCACATAAACAAATAAGCAGACATAATGGCTCCTGGTTAATTGCCAGTTGCATTAAATCTTAATCACAACAACATATCTGTAATACGTACTGGTATTTCTTCTCTGCAAACAAAAGCCAGTGGAGCCAGAAAGTCATTTCAACAATTTCAGCAGTGTGCATCCATGATAGCCCATGTATCCACATTGTCATGTATACCACTGCCATAGGATTTTTATACCTTCCTATGATGCATCTGTTATTGACCACTGTCAGAAATGAGGTCCTGGCCTCGATGAACTTGAGGTCACATACACCTTCATGTGGAAAATAAAATAAAGTTCCCTGGGCTAGGCCTATTTCTTACCTTAGATAATTCTGGAGTCAGTTTATGACAACAGTGGACTCACCCTGGTGTAAAACTGCAAAGACACAAATGAAATCGGAGTCAAACTGTGGTGCGTTCTGTTGGTACCTCTTCACTATTTTCACTGGAGATAAGTCTGGCATGAGAATCAGGACCCTCCTGATTTGAATCTTTTCACATATTCCCAAGAAAAGATTATGCAATGATTTCTGATTTTCATACTATGCATCACATTTTGATACTGAGCCAACTGTTCAGTAAGAAAATTTTGATCAAGAGTAAAATGACCGCATCATATAACAAGAATTATTAAGGAAAGAAGCAGAAGAGAAAGTACTAATAGTTTATGATTATTTTATAATGTTTTTTGTGAAATTACAGATGAAGCATTCTCATATCTCACAGTGGATATAATTAAAGTCTGTAAGCCACAGTAGTCAAAATTATGATGCTTCTACAATTGCTATGAATTAAATTTTGCGATGGTTTAATTCCTCATCTATATGCACAAGTAAAGATTACATGGGTGAAAATAATTCTGATAAAGAGATATGTACAACAGCTGAAACATCTTTTGTTTGATTCTGTTACTGTTGGATTGGTGGACCTAATTGCTAAAGTAATTTGCTAGGTGTTTGATATCCAAATGTTTGCCCAGGTAAAGGTTACATGTGCCATTTAGAAAGTAGAAAAATATCAGAAATATTTTTATTAAAAAAAAAAAAAACAACCAAAAAATCAAACCAAAATAGAGGTTTTGAATGCATGCTAATATTTTGGTCATTAGAAATGGGAAGATATGTCTGACTTATGAAGGCAAAGTCAAAGATATTTGGATATACAATAGAAACTCATTATCCAGGATGACCTTATTTAGACTTTCATTTAACATCTGCAGTAATATTAGAACAAATAACTGCGGAGACAATTTATGTAGAGTTACGGATTCACTGATTCACAAGTAAATTATTCTAGTATTACACCAGTGTAACGTGGTTTTGTGGAAGACTTATAATAATAACCTCTGAGGTGTAATCAGGCAGTAATGTATCCAAATGAGATAAATTGCGTAAGCAATCATTGTGGATGTAAAAATGTGTTCATAATTTGCGTCTGTAAATTGTGGGAACAGAAAAGGTAGCCCATACTTAAATATCCATCTCTATCTTTTATATTTATACCCAAAACCAAGGGATAGATGATAGTTTGCAATTGCAAGACTGTAAATCAGTTTAAAACACTATGACTTTGGCCAAGTGGTTACCACTTTACTGTAATCTTTTAATAGAGTGTTATCTGCCAAGTTGAATTTCTGCTGTGATACCAGAAACAGTTTCCTAACATTGTGGTGTTCAGAAACAAAGTATAAATTAAATGAAAAGGGACACTGGTGATTTTCCAGAAGTGAAATGAAAATAGAATATGAATTAGCTATAGTTGTATACCTGCCTATAGTCATACTCTGGCTAAAGTATGCCATATACTGGATGACACCATGGAGAGGAGAGGAGAAGAGAGGGAAAAGGAGGGGAGGACAAGGGAGGGGAGGGGAGAGAAGAGAAGGGTTGGGAAGAAGAGGATATTTTCAATAAAAGGGGTTCGGGTCTCTGTAAGTCTGTTCCCAAACAAAACTTGCCCTTTGTCCTCTTCAGTGGGGACATTTCAAACCTTCAGACAATTTTATGAGCAACAACTTCTGCTCATATATATAGGCAAAAGCTGTGCTGCTCACAAGCAAAGATCAGAACTCACTGGGATGACATCAATGTTTTCTACATTAGTGAAACAACAATGACAAATTGAAAATGTAGTGCTTCCTTACTAGCTCATTAGCAATGAATTTGGATTATTAAAGAACAGTTTGATAAGAATATGACTATATTTGCATTAAATAAAAGTGTATAGAAGAAACATTTCTGATGGTTTATAGTTTCATCAATATGTTAATAGAAAGTCAGCCAGGTGTAATATTATTCTTGCTATTGCCTCAAAGTTATGCTTTAGAAAACTTTACTCAAATCAACATTTCCATTTGATACTTGAAAAGTGTATAAAATTAGAAGAGAAGGAGGAGACGGAAAACTTGTTGTATCCAGTTTCCAGGAACATCTTGCCATTGATTTATGCCTCTGCCTTTTGAAAGCATAGTTTAAAATCTGTCCTTGAAAACATGGATTATATCATGCTGCCAAGTATTTTCTAGATAGCTTAAGAATTATGTCTTTTGCCAGTGTTATGAAATCAGTTTGCATTTCCTGAATCATGATATGGAAATATTCAGTGTTAGGGTTGTTTAAGATATGTAATCAGACTTGATATCTTCTATGACTTTTACAAATGGTCTAACACAGTCACAAATGAGCTATCAAATTCCAAAAGAGAGCAACTATTTCATCTTGCATCTCACCTCAGAATAGACTTGCTTCTAGTATAATTTCCTGTGCCAATGTTTAGATATAGAAACATTTGTGTACATACAGAATAGATACACAATATAAAAGTCATAAAGCCTATGTTTTTAAATGTTTTCCAATTTAGTAATTGGGAAAATGAAAAATATCTAACCTCCTTCTAATCTGCAGCTGCTCCAGCTTTAATAAGGAACTTCCCAGATCTCCTGAGCTAAATAGTAATTGCAAAGACAATTAAGAAATTCTGAGAGTTTAAGTTTTGTAGATGGTGTTATAACTATTTTTTGTCTCTGAGTAAAGTTGTTAATTATTGAAATATCTGTCCTGTGGAAATTGCTAATCCTTTCACATTTGTTTTATTTCTGACTGGGATAGCAAGTTTGAGTACTTTTTTATACATTTCTTTTTTACATTTTTAACATTATCATAAAACAGAAAATTCAGAAAAATTGTTACATTTTGAAATTTCAGAAAAAGGGTGAAATTTTGACGTTTGTGATTATAGTAAAATATTTGGATATTTCCAAAAGCAGAGCAGCTTGGGCTAGGATTAATAGGTGCCTCCCAGGCACTATGATACAATTCTGGTGACACATGCCTCTTACTTGCTAAGCTTTTGTTGCATATTATGTGTTTTCAAGATATAATCATATGATTTTCATCATGTGTCACAATTTCAAACATAAAAAGGCAGTGATATGTCATGGGAAATATAATCCATTCACAGAGCTGTTTGTGTTTGAGAAAGTGAGGAAGGGATGCGCTTGAGTTATAACCCTTCTGAGGCCCTGCGGCAGCAAAGCACAGACAGAAGTTAACGCAGACTACAAAGTAAAATATTTCCATTAGTTTCAAAAAAACCCCAAGACTTTCTCATTCTGTTTGACCTGTCCTAAAGCATTACTATTTTGATTTTCTTCACAGGAAAAACACTTTTGGAAAAATATTTGCAGAAACTTCATTTCCCCCCCTTTTTTTTTTTTAAAAAAAAAAAGTCTTTACCAGATTTGTCTGTGAATCAATAATAAACCAAACCCTTAACACAATATTTTGAAGCACTTCACTGTTGCATGTTGCATTTTTACATGAAATGTCAAGGTCCTGATGTTTTATGACATGGGTTGAAGGAACAAGCCAAGTAATAGGAGCCAAATAGACCTGCCTATAGGATGTGTGAAGCTCTGCGTAATGAGGTCCAAAGTGAACAGCGGCAGGCTCAGATGTGTTTCTAAGCCCCTGAATTTTATTTACAGATAGGTAGTGGACAAGATAATCGTGCTTGCCGTGCAGATGCAGGTGAGATTTGCTGGCCCCCACGCACACAGCTGTGCGGTCAGCCATGGCTCAGATGAGAAATGTGGCAGCTGAAAGCTAATTGCCAGACTTCAACCCACTATTTCAACTAGCTATAACAGCTCCCAAAAGGGGCTAGGAGGTACCTCATATGTGCTTGTTTCTTGTTCTGAGGAAAACTCCTTTTTTTTTCCCCAGTAATGCAGACATATGACAAGACCTGTCTCCTCATTCCTCCTCTCTGCCAGGCCCTGAGCACATCCCTCTCCTGGCATGGCCGGCTCTGGGGTAGCTCCCAACTACGCTGTGGGGAAGCCATGACCAGGTCCAACCTGGCCCAGGGAGGCCCCTGCACCTGGGGCGATGGCTCTGCCACGAGGCAGCCATGTCCAGGCCTGGCTATGGCCCCGCTGATCCGTGGGCTGACGTCCTGGCCGGGCCTCAGCCTGTCCCCATCCCCAGAGCCATCTTGGGGCTGTCTGACCCCGATTTCCCTCACCGGGCCTGATCCTGACCAACGTCCATGGGAGGCCCTCATGGCACCCTGACATCCCCCACCAACTCTTTCCTAGGCAGCTGGAGCAAGTGCCCCGGTGGCATTATTGAAGCAACCCCCTAGTCTTTCCCTTCTTCTCAGCAGAAAAAAAAACACAATTATTTTTTTCATTGTTTTGCTGCATACTGCAGTTTTATTTGCATTTAAAACAATCCACAACCTGAAGATGTTTCTTTCTTGGTAATTAGTTAATGAATTTGCATATTTTTTAATGCCACTACTCATATGCTACTGAATTTTTTACTGGTAATGCCTAAGAGTAGCGTGTTGACCATGAGGCACACAAAGCACTGTCCTAGTCACTAAAATGTACAGATCCCAAGGACAGGATTTGCTTTTCGGATCTGTCAATTTATTATTGAAGCTCTAAGTTACTCTGAAATGAATCTCTTAACTCAGCATACAGCTGCTTCTTGACTAGTTTACACGAGGTATTATGCCATTTTTAAAGCCAGTTTACAAATTTAAGTTATGAAGCAACTTATTGATTCATATTTGAGTGCTATAAAATCAATCAGTGTAAACAGCTTCAGTAAATAATTTAGACACATTAAGAAAGCAAAAAGGAGAAAGAAAACTCAAGTGCTGACAACTGGTAAGAGCTATTATGCTAAACACAACATGTATTTGAACATCTTTCACAGTTTCTGTGCGTATAAGCCACCATTTAGTGGTTAATATTATAAATTATTTTTCATGAACTTGAGGAAAGAAAAGCACTATGGATTTGTCAAAATTGATTTTTATGTGAGTTATGATTAGACAGGGAAATACTGCTGCTCTATTACTAGAAGGACCCAAGCAAGAATTTTCTATGATTAAAACCCCGGTCATATAGTCAGTCTCCAAGGTGTTATACCTATATTTAGAAGACTTA
This sequence comes from Anarhynchus alexandrinus, assembly GCA_008711295.1. Taxonomy (NCBI): domain Eukaryota; kingdom Metazoa; phylum Chordata; class Aves; order Charadriiformes; family Charadriidae; genus Anarhynchus; species Anarhynchus alexandrinus. The sequence goes on along the minus strand of VUYV01000051.1, from coordinate 3,330,715 downwards.
TTTCTTCATAAATCTTCTGCATTTCTAGTTGTCTCACACAGACTTTCCAGGCCTCCTGGGTTTTGTTGTGGTAACAGCTTAATTTATCTCATTTCAACCTGTGTGATGAAAAATTCTCACAGAACTCTACAGTGCCCCCGAACATTTGTTTGCTTTTGGTATTCTGTGTTTATATATGACACTTTAAAATTTTTTAAAAAGTCATTTATTTGATTTACTGAACTGAATTAATAGGAAGATTGGTTAAAACGGAAATTGTGAGGTAATTTTGTTTCATTTCCTTCCTAGATTTGGTAGTATAAACCCCAGTATGGTACTTGATACAATATTTTGAAATAAGAGTTTCCAAATTTTTCTTGCTCAACAGATAAGAGATAGACTTTAGCACCCATAGAAAGTATACTGGAATCAGGAGATACCAGCCAAGTACAACAATTTTCCAGATCCAGTCTAAACTAAAGTAAACTTAGGAAAGTGTAGCCAGCAAAACTTGGGAAAAAGGGGTGTTTCTGTATGCCTTCAGTTCAGTGTGCAACATTTACAACAGACTTTGTTGTTGAATCTTGCACTGAGTTCCAACTAAGTCCATATTTTAATTTTGCATATTCCTGCTGAAAAATATCTCCTTGAAAAAATATTTATGAACAAAGACATTTTAAACAGTTGTATTTGCAGGAAGATATATTTAGTCCAACAGTGCCAGCAATACTGTTTCCATGAGTAAAACTGACTTTTAAAATGGAGCGTGCTCTTTGCCATTAGTAGGACTGGGTTTCTGTGAATACTCATTTGAATTATTTAATAATAATTATTGGAAGAAATAGATTTTTGGCAAAGATTGCTGAACATTGGTGAAATCAAACTGAGCATATTCTTACCGTAAAGCTTTAGTACAAGAATTGCACTCAAACAGAGAATAATTTTTTTCAATGTGACGATGTCCACTGTCAGACATAAGCAACAAAACATTGACAGATCTGAAGAATGCAAAAGTTTGTGATTGTTTCCATGGGTATACATGGGAATGCAGATTACAAAACCTTTCTGCGGTCTTCGTCTATCAGTAGCTTGTGCTTGTCAAGCAGCTTCTTCAGAGAAGAAAGTCAGGGAAATTATTCTGGCAGAAGTGTTCACTAGTGGTAGGGCTGATGCAAACATACATTAGACTTGATAGGAACCCCCATTCTTAGTCCTCTTCTTCCTCATTTCTTGGAAAAAAGCCATTAGCTTCTGCCCCAGTGGTAGCTGGGTCAAAGCCAGGTCAAAGCCCCAGGACAGCTTCCAACTTGAGGGGAGAGAAGAACCCTTAAAAAGTAAAATCTGTTTGTAATTTGCAAACAAAAAAGAGCAAAATATGTCATATTACTTGATATAAAATGTTGGCCCACTCAGTACTTAGCACAGATGCTCCCTGAGTGAGTCATTTATGCAACATACTATAAACACAAATCAGTTCAGTTCTTGGAAGAGAAAAATGTAGAAAGAAACTTGAGCTTGTTTGTATTCACAGAGATATCCCTTTTCTATTTTGAAAGTTTGGCCTCTATGAGATCAGCAGAATTAGGACCAAATTATAAAAGAGTTGTTTTTTTAATAAAGTTTGTCTTCTGTTAGCTACTCAGATTTGGAGGGCATGCTTAAATGATTTTTAAAATATTGGATATATCCTTTAATTAAAATTTGTTCTAAATCTTTAATTGTCTGATCATTTTTCTAGGCTTTGGTTCAGCAAAGCACTTGAACATGTGCCTGGTTTCAATCCTATTGAGTAGTCTCATGGTAGCCAAAAGGACTATGCGTATAGTAGTGAGTGTGCTTAAGAGGACGTGTGCAATTGCTTTGCCCGTAAGCACATTGTATAGAGGTAACTGTGTATGTCTTTTTTTTTTTAAATGTATAATGTTGTATTTTCTATCTTCCTTATACTTAATCATCCATTTAAAAACAGCACATTAAAGTATGTTAAAGAAATGTTCGATCAAATTTCTGCCAAATCAGTTCCGATTAAAAAAAACTTTTCTTTTTCTATCCAGCTGGAAAAGAGACACTTGAATTTGTTGATAGTTTAATATTGTTTGCAAACAGTTTACTCTGAAATTTGCACATGTACTTAACAAGTTATGTATTATAAAATTTGGAATGGTTTGGTTTTTTTAAATATTAATTAGATCTGCTAAATGGTTGGGAAAGAACAAGCAGACTTTTTCCTCCTTTGCTTACAACTTTGTGCTAACAAACTAACTGGCAAATTTTAACAGGTTAGTCTGGAGTGGATAACTAGAACCTTTTTTGGAGTATCAAAACATCTTTTATGACCTTCTGGTTGCTTCCTTCTACAGAAAATTAGCTGCCATTTTATCCCATTTTGAGAAACTACCATTCATAAAAGCTCTTCATAGTTAATGTTGGCACATGGATGAAGTTTCCTTCCTTCTGAGTACTTCTTATGATCTGCATCCTGTGCTTACGGAATTTCTGTCAGAAAAAACAGAGACAGTAAACTTGCAGCCCCCTTACCCTCTGATAAAAATAGCTAAAAAATCAAGATTTTATGAGGTTTCAAAGTTACTAACTTCTGCACATGTAGAAAATACATAGTTGTTGTTTTTGTTTTTTTTTCCTAAGATTCCTGTAGAAGCTGGGAAGTTATTGCACAGAGTTCTGTGTTGAATTTGCGTTGACCTCAGTGTGAATTGCATGCACATTGCAGGTTTTGCACCACTGAGCATTGAAATCTGTCCATGCTATAGCCCAGGGACCAATCTTTTGAGCTTTGAGCTTTATCACTGATGAAGACATATCTCTTTTGCACTTTGAGGCATCACCTTGCTTTAGATTAATGGGGAAATCACCAACTTCAGGCAAAGTTGCCCTATTGCAAAAAGGAATACTGAGTAAGTCTCCTCAAAGAAGTCTCTCTGGCTTTGGAGTTTGCTATATCAATGGTTGACTGAAACATCTGAGTATCTGCAGGGTGTGCAGCCAAACATATGTGTTTCTTTGGGCATTTGCAAATAGTTGGTATGTATACATCTGTGTGTGTGTGTGTGCGCACACTGTTGCTGGAGAATGAAGGGGTGGTTTAATTTCTTTGAGTTTGGCAATGCATAACTTTGAATTGTGCTATTGTTTTTTAGGTCTGAATAAAGTTTTTATTGAATTATTAAATTATATTGAGGTGACTGGGGGCCCTTCGAACATTTTAAATTAATAAAAATACAGAAGGCAAATAAATGCTAAAGCTTTCTTTAATTTCAGTTCACCACATATTCTCATTGCTGCCTGATATAACTGCATTCCCTTTCTGCAAAGTTAACATCATAAAATAGCTCACAGAATTCATGTGTCTCACAAATAACCCTACAAGTGGTGTATGCTATATTTATTATAAGAATTGAAATGGCAGAGTTTTCTGAATATTCAAAAAACTCACATTATATATTTTCTTTCTGCTAAGCTGAAATACAGTAGGCTGCTTTCTAATATGTTGTGAATGAGAAACGGTTCTGATAAAATAAGCCTGGTATACTTGCCTTCAGACTTCTAGAATAGATTGCTGCTAAATGTAGTGAAGGTCAGAAATGAAATGAAAGTATTTTTTGTCATATAGGTTGATACCAAACTCCCAGAAATGTCACTTAATTGACCACTGTTGAAGATATCAATACTGAATCAACGGCATTGTTTTAACAATGGGGAGCAGCAGGTAAAAGCGAGGGGGTAGGAAATCTATATTATTTTAGTATCTTGGAGGTTGGTTGCTAAGCACTGGCATGAAACATAGAATGTATTTTATACCATTCAGAGCAGAAAAAGAAAGAAACAAGAAATTGTTTATTAAAGAAAAGGCAGCTGTTGTTTATACAGTCACAATTATTTGAGATGATCTGGAGATATTGAGCTTATCAGAGCTTGGCCAAAAAAGTGGATTGCAAGATAAGAAAATAACTCCTTTACAGTATCTTTTAGCCCTCAGCAGTTCTATGAGTTTACAGTTGGAATAAGGGGTGGTGGTAGAAATAATGAGGATAGTTAATTGTTGTTTAAATGACAGTTAACATGAAAACATAAGCACGTATTCATGATTTGCACATGCTTCAGTTTCAGAAATGTCAACCAGTATTAGTTTTATCCTGGGAAAGACCTTTCAGATACTTCCTCATAGCTTTGGAAAACCCAGAGAAGAACAGTCATGACTCACACTGGAAAGAAAAGTAGGAAACAACTATTCACTTTTTCTCACAGCACAGGAACTAACAGACATGAAATTAAATTATGGGGTAGCAGGCTTCAAGCAAACAAAATAAGTTAATTTTGTGTGGTACTCATAATTAAGCTGTCCAATGTACAGCCAAGTGGTGCTAGCGATGCCAGAGGCATTGATGAGTTCAAAAAGAAATAAAAAGAAATTCAGAAAAGAAAATCCCATCAAGACCTATTAAAAATAGAACCTCTGAGTCTGGAAGTCCCGAAGTCGCAGACTGGGAGGTTATTTGGGGAAGTATCCCTTATCACACTTATCATGTGATGGGACAAGATTTCAGTTAGGTTTGTTCTTGACTAGACATTGCCGTATTACAGCAATTTGTTTTTTACAGACCTCACTGTTAATCCTGTACATTTCAATTTAAGAAACTCCCAGGAAAATGAACCAAAACACTCTACAAATGGTATCTTCTTTACAGGTCTGTTATATGGATTCCACAGTGAAAGCTGCAGAGGTCTTTCTGTATAAAGCAAGCAGATGAAATGCACACTTCTGCTGTTACGCCACATTAGTACCCTTACATTATTACTTGGCTAGATAACGGATAACTTCTTGACCATCACAGACTACTTCCATTGGAACAGCAGCCCTTGATGCAAGCTAAGGCTCTAGTTCAGAATCAGATCCCTGTAGGCAGAAAGAACTTAATCCAAATCTAAAGGCAAGCAGCAGAAAAAATCAGTGGATGCTACTTCCCCCTACCACAAAGTGAGAATTACAGAAATTACTGTACAGCTTAAGTACTATTTCATTAACCCATAACTGGCCTGAGTTGCCCCACAGAGGTTGGAGTCCCATGTAACAGGTTGATATGGGATCATCTGTGGGATCATCAATAAAAGTTTTCTCCCAACATGAGATGTCCCAAAAGTCTAGAAAAAATAACTCTAATATTCGCCTACATAGTATCAAAACTTTTAGTGAATACTGCCAAATTCAAAGATCTTGTTTGATAATGTCAATTTCACACTGTGTAGAAAAAAAAAAGGAAGAAAAATAGCTCTTCAAACTTCCATATCATTTTCAAACTTACTGGTTTTGGATTAGATAACTGCCCCTTACACCTTCTAGTTAGAGCAGGGAAGCATAGCTATTCTCATGATGNTGGGATTTTGGGGGGGGGGGGGGGAGGGCATGCTTTTATAAGTAGTCTGCTTGGCACCTTTTTAAGATAAACATTTCTACTCTTTTCCATGTCTTTTTCAGGGAGAATTATTTTGACCCTACTTTCTTTTCTTTTCTTTTCTTTTCTTTTCTTTTCTTTTCTTCTCCTAAGGAGTCATAGAAACCACTTAGTTGGTGAAGTATTTGTCAAAAACATGAATTGTTGTCCTCAACTGTGCTATTTACATCTATGTCTTCTAGTCTTACTAAGTGAACTTACAAGAAACATTCCACAGAACCACATTGTTATATTTTTATTATTTTGTTTGTTACTTTGCATGGTGGCTTAGCTCTGTGAGCTCGAGTACTGTGGCTGAGAAGTGACAAAGGCCCTACCTATTCTCTGTTCTGCGTCTTCCTGGATGGATGCATGCAGGCAAAGTGTAGAGCTGGCAGATACAGTATTGCCTCTTTTCTTTCCCACTTCCCAAGTCTAAAATCCAACAAAAGTGCACAGGCATGGCACAAGATAGAATTTTTGTTTTTAATCCATCTCACTGTAGGAGTATTTATAGCTGGATTGTAATTCTTTTCCAAGAAATGTAATACAAATTGTTACAAAACAGTGCAAAGGAGTAGTAACTGAGTATTGTCGGTACCCTAAAGCACACATGCTAGTTTTTCCTTATGGGCTAGTCCTTTTGAGTTTTTACAGCATATATTCACTAAGCACACATATTATCTCTGAATCTATCTTTGATGGTATTGGAATTCTTCATATTAGTTCAGTTAATGTTTCAAAACCGTAGCTACCTGTGGAGGTTGGTACAATTCGTTTCATACATTTACTGCCCATTAGCATGTGCATGCAGCAGTTTCTTGCTGCTTATATATCTGTAATGAATATTAAACCATCTCATCTACTCATAATAATATAATGGGTCCTGTGATGACAGACTCTGTTTGCACGGAAAGCAGATGTTGGTGTTTACCTAGATGTAATTTACAATGATGAGTGGTGGTGAGTAGGGTTTTTTTCCTGCCAGCACAATTCAGTCTATGTGAAGCTTCTGCAAAATACTTTGCATGCTGTTGTGGTCTCTCAGGTCAATATATGTATACATATTATCTTCAATGAATAATTGCTAATCTATATTAGGAAAACAAATTATGCATTTAAGAAAATTATTTGTTTAAAGACAAATTTACCAAATCTCTGAAATGTGATGTCCTGCCAAAATTGTCAGTAGACTTCAACCAAAGAAGAAAAAAGCATGTGTCGAGGTCATAAATGGATTTCTGAGAACTAAACATGGTAGGAATTATTCAGAGAAAGCACCAGTGGCTAGAAACTGGAATCAGTAAAGGACAAAGTTGAAATAAGACACATTTATTTTAATACAGAGGCGAGCCAAGTGCTGCAATGGGTTACAAAAGGATTAAATGAATTCTCCATCATTCAGAGTCTTTAAATCTAGGCTGAAAATCTTTTTAAAAGATAGCCTTTAGATCAACTTGCAACATAAATTGATGAATGATATTTTCTAACCTGTGTTAAGCAAAAAAGAGGGACATTATTATTTCTTTTGGCTTCCACACCTGTAAAATATATGATATCATGAAATACAATCAGATAATGACATTTATTTTACTTTTAGATTCCATACTTACTTTCACTTTTTGAGATCATTTGTAACTTTAAGAAAACATTGTCTCAGGGATTCCTGTTTTGAGTTTGGAGCTGTGATTCCTTATGTCCAGTTCTCTTCTCATCTCTCTGTATATCCCAAAACCTGTTTTCGTATTTTCTAATTCACATTTGGAACTGGGAATGTACCACTCTTTCATCATGGACATCCATTTATCTTATTAGTTTTAGGGCCCCTTCTCTGAATGTCCTTTGTTGTTGTCAGCATCTTACAGATACTTGATCTTTTCTATACTTCCTACTACTTGGAATCCTGAAATCAAATCTTAATGAAATTCAAAGTAAGACATAAAGCTATAATTTTAGGGATCGTGTCAGTGCTATATACACAGATATTTTCTAAACTCACCACTCATTTTCGAAAATACTCTGGGTTGAATACTCTGGGTTGAACATAAAAATGCAGAAGGCATCTCCAGAGGCAACCTTTTCCTTTGTTGTTTCCTAAATCAGACCATTGGCTCCAGAGACAATAAACCCAGGGAAAATACAGATCTTTTGTCTTTCCTTATTTTGATCAAAGTGAAAATGGTACTTCTTGGCTAAAAGGGATGTTCTAAATTTAAATCTGTTGCAATTGCAATGGGCTTAGACACATTTTTTTGTGGTTCCTAATGGAGTGACACTTGTTTAAACCTTAAAAAAAAAAAAGCCCAGGCTCCAATTTGAATAGAGATTAACAGTGTATGTGATCTGGTCACTTGCATAAAACTGCCCTTAAAATTTCCTTTTGAAGATCATTTAGAACAAACTTGAATCCCAGATGTATTTGTAAATACATCTATATCTGTTTATTTTTTCTTTTGGAAAGGCAACATCTTTCTGATCTATAAGGTCTTCCTTTAGGGACTCTTTTAAAATTCACTTTCTTTTTTCTTTTACTAATTTTGTCCTGCTGCCTCTCTTCTGTATCCTGAAAATGCCTTTCCCTCCTTGGCATTTAGACTCTTCAAATATTTATAGATTGTTGCCATGTCCCCCTTTAGTCATTTCTTAGACAAACTGTGCATATTTAGCACTTGCAATCAATCCTCATACATCAGTCGCTCCAGAAGACTAATCATTTTTGCAGCTTTCTTCTGATCTTCCTCCAATATGTGAATATCTTTCTTATTATAAGATGCCTAAAATTAAATGCAATGGGTCATGTCTGCAGCTCATGTAAAACACTGTAGCTTTGCTGAAGACCGTGTTGATTTGTGCTAGCTAAAGAGCAACTTTTCTAGTGCAAAAATATCAAAACTGTATATATTTTGCGAAGTAGTGAGCCTGAATCCACACAAAGCTGTTTTGCTTTTTTTTTGCATAGTAAAGCCTCTTTGAATTAATTTCCATCAATTAGCTATATTTTTGAATTATGAATTTCCAGTTTGCTTCCTGTAAAACCTCAAAATACTCTGCATTTTTATATTTTTATTATTGTTTTGAGGAGCTCCCTCAGCCTCCCTGATACACCTCCATCCCATCCTCAGCACAGCCCTGTGTCTCAGCCCTCTAACTGGGGGTTTGTGCTTGCCATGACCATGCAGAGCTGATGCAGGTTTAGGGTGACTATGGTGTTGCTCTAGCCCAGATGGTAATGAGCTGCAATGGCTGACACCCTCCCAAAGCATATCTACTATGTGGAAAGAAAACTTACAATCCTCCTTGCAGTAGCTGATCTACCTTTGGGGTCTTCCACCATCTTTGTCACTCTACTGGCCCCATCAAGCAGTCCATCCCTCAGCATGTTTAATCCCAAATGAGCTTTTTTTGCCATTATAATCCAACAACGTTCATGCATACTTGTAATAGGGAAAAATAAGCTTATTTTTTTAAAGCAATTTTTTTTCAAACCAGCTATGGCTAAAGGGCAAAAGTAGCAGTGCTAATTAGGCTTTTAATAGTTCCAGGCCTCCTATATTGTCAAAGGAGATGAATAGGCTTTTTTTTTTTTTTTTTTTGAGGATTAATACAGCATTTTGCAGAACAAATTAGCATTGAAAAGAAATAAAAAATGAAATAGATAAATAACTTATAAAACAGGCTATCACTGCTAGATGCAAAATGTTGACCTTCCATTAGAAATACTGAAAAAGTGCTGTAAGAATTAAATTTCACAGAATTCATCTGTAATATATCAGAAACAGATACACACACCTCCTCCCCCCATTACTGAAGAACACTATTTCACTATGTTGCTATGGTCAATTCTGTCCTGAATTTACACTATTTGATGGGGGGAAAAGACTTCTGGATTGTTTTTAACCTTTCCATAGTATTGAATTGATATTTTTTTTTTTTTTTTTTGGTAATGCAAGTGGCCATACTTTAGAGAAATCTGCTTTATTGTAAATCTGTTGTGGCTGAGGGACAACTTGGTTTCAAACCAAGATAGAATCTTCACCAGGGAACATTTTGTTCAGACTGTAAAAATTATTTACTTGAGAAAGTTCAGAAGCCAGGCAAATTTGTTATTGATAATCAGAAAAAAAATCTATTGACCACTTTGCTATTTTGTAAATTATTTCACATTTACATTTTTTTCTCCCTCCTTTGTTTTCCAATTTATACATTTTTTTCTTTGGCCTTTTCATTTTAAATGAGTGTTTTCTGCTTGATTTCCTTCAGAACTGTTTAGTAGGACTTCTATGACTTCAAATTCCACAGGGAAGAGTAAACCAAATGCCATCTGAGCTGTAAGCCATATGTCAAAATGACTTTGCATTCAATACCAAGGGAGTCACATAATAGCATGGGAGTCACAGATGATAGTATTTGTTCAAATAATTACCATCACAAAACTGGAATAAAGGGGATTCTTTTTTGTTGTAAAAAATACATACAGGGAGGCAAATCAAAGCTTTCATGAGATGTTGTATATATTAGCAGTGTGTTTCACAACAGAAAGATATGGAAAAAGATATTTTGAAATTTCCTTCTGCACTAATCAGCATATCATCTTGGTTCAAACAGATTAGACTTTCAGATACCACACAGGTCACTGAGACAGAGTGACAACCAATGATAAATTACATGGCAACAGGAATTTGGCATAGAAAACACCTAAGGAATGAGGTCATCTGCAGTGTTTCACAACGCAGGATTGTTCCCCCTCAGGGAGCTCTTGTATGTTGTGCAGGGTACTTCCCTAACTGCTACTCAGGATGAAATTTCTTTCATCAACTATAGGGATTCATTCCACACACTCACAGTAGTTTACAGTTAGGACTATATTTCTGACCTTGTACACCTCTTAAATTTTGTTGCCTTGTTTTGCAAGGAATGGAGTGAAGGGAGTAGAAAATACCGATTTATGATGTATGGTAAACAGGCTAATATTGAGTTGTCTTCTCTCTTTTTTTTCTTAAAAGCTCAGGGCTGCATTGTCTTTCTAGAATCCTTCTGGGATTCACCTCTAACGTATGTCAGAGGATTTATTATGAATGATTTCAGTAAAAACAGACTGCTCAGGCCACTGATGGTGAACAAGCAGCTACGAATATTTTACATCAATGGTTCCAGTTCCTCATCACTGTAGACAAAACAGAAGTTTTCTGTTCTAAGGCTGAAGGAATGAAATGGAACTGTGGTTCTGTTCCCATCAGAATTTTCTGGGAAGGTGGAGAAACCAAGTGGGATGAAATGGTGAAAACATGTGAGCAGTCTACTGCCATTGCCAGCTGCCCCTTTGCCCATGCTTAGATCTGCCACTGTTTTCTAGGCAATCTTAGGGTGTGCCTTAATCTTTTTGGCCCCTACACACAATTGGTAATGCATCTACAGGATATGAGCAATAACCATCCCTGCCCTGAAAAAAGCATGCAGAGGCTGACTGTGAAAACGTGCAGAGGAATCTTGAGATTGACAGTGTCACTCAATTATTGGCTGATTAAAAAAAAATGGTCAATGAAATAAAAAGTACTTCTTGTTGGGAAAAACAACCATATCTATGCATATACAAAGATGACCGCAAAATTAGTTAAGACTGTTTTGCAAATGGATCTCAAAAGAGCTGTGATAGTTTTAGGAAGAGAGCTTAATGCCTGGTAAGCCCAGAAAGGCAAAATATAGTATTGTTAGTGATATGTGAAATATCACAATAGATATGTGAAGTTGTTAGGGAAGGAAGGTAGAATGAAACAGAAAACATCATTAAGGCAGCATAGGACACATATTTTTTAGCAATACAGTGCATTCTAATATTCTCATCTGAAAAGGGTTAGGCAGAAATAGAAAAGCAGGAAGGAATGTGACAAGGATGAGCAATAGCACGGAACAGCTTTGGTTTTAAGGGAGATTAAACAGAATAAGACTTCCAATTTGGAAAAACTGTGATATGGTACAAGTATATAAAATCAAGAGTGATGATCATTCATTAGCTCTCAAAATAAAAGAGCCAGAAGTTGTGAAATGATATTTTTCAAGAAGTGGGTTTAAAACAAGTGAAGTACTTTTTTACCATGCCCATAAGTAAAATGTGGAACTCATTGCCACAGGATATTATGAAGGACAAAGGTAGAAATGGATTCAGAAAAATTTACAGAAAGAACAAAAAATCCTTCAGGGGCTGTTAAACACAAAGGTCTGAAGTCATGCCTGATTTAAGAAATCCTTAAACCACTAATTATCAGATACATATAGCATATAAACTTGTCTTGTTCTTATGTTATTTTGTTAAGCACCCGCTATTCACTACTGTCCACTCTCAGAGACAGGGCACTGTATCAGATCTCAGACTCAAGTTCTTTCAGGTGCTCTTCTGTAATTATTTGCTAAATAAAAGGACAGCGTTCAGAAGAAAAGAAGGCCACTCGGTTGTCTGGAGCCTGTTTGGGGAGTCAGCTGTGCTATACAACTGACAAATTCCTCTATTTCTCTAAATGTCACCCGCAGAGCTTCTGGAAGTAACTATTTATATGTTTAGAAATGATCTGCACATTTATGAGGTGGGGAGACTGAGCATGTGCAATCTCTTACACGTGTCTCATCAATGTGCTTCCATTGCAACCTCTGTCTCACAGGTATATGCAGGGAACTGCCCCTCCACCCAGTTTGATCCTCGGTTCTGCAGACATTGTTCTGAAATAAGCCAGCAGCATAGATTAATTTCTTGTGAAACACTGGTCATCAGATGGAAATCAAAAGTTGCCATTCAGCTGAGCTTTTGGATTTATTGGTCTGAAAACAGGCCAGGAAAACATTCTGCAGAATACAAGCTATGAAAAGAAGGAAACTATCAAGAGTTACATGTATATCTCATTAGCATTTCCAAATACCTTTAAGTTAATAGTATTTTGTTTTATTTTAAATTCTGTCACATTTTTAGAAGCTTTTTAATGTACCAAATGCAATTACAAGTTTTAAGTAACCAGACAAAAGAGTCTTCTATTTTTTTTTTTTAAATTAATTTTCTAATTTATCTGAGCAGGAACTTCAATGCTGCACTTCTGCCAAGATTTGTCATTGATGTGTGAGTCCAAAGATGTGATTGACTATGAAATTGTATCCTTCACATACGGTGGTGGTTTCTCCTTAATCTGTAGAGGACTAGAAGAGCACTAATGAACTACTCTAGTAAAGCCAGTATACTCTGGTCCTTCTGCAAATCAAGACAAGGCTGTAGAAGAAAGTAAGCCTGTGGCTTGCAGACTGAAGCTAGATTTTCCACATAGTCCTATCTGAGAATTAACTTTCTATTCTTCTCTTTATAATTTAAGTAAAATACACTCCTGGACTAAGGCTTCAAAAGTTTTCTCCTCTGTACTCTCTCTGTTTTGGCCGGGTTTTTTTAGTCAGTCAATAGCACTAACGCTTATCACTAGAGATAGTGGCCATCCTGTCAAAACACAGGAAGTAACAATTTGTTCTTCTTTCAAAATTATATTTAGGTTGAAAAGAATCTAATTTCTAACTAATGTTACTTTATTTTTTGGCGTTGAAAAGGAAGATTTCACTAGAATGTCTTTTCAGGGATTTTGGGTTGTTTGAAGTGGACATTATGGAAAAATATCCAACTTTTCTATTTCCTTTTTTGTAGCCCTTGGGATATGGGGACTTTAAAAAAAGGAAGGAGGAGGTAACATCTTACGTTTCAAAAATAATTTGTTTCACGTTGGTACGAAGTACTTTCTCCTTTACATGTTTATTTCACTTCAAAGCATGACCATGCTACTTCATCTCCAAAGACTGATTTTAGCACTCTGCTGTTTTAACACAGTTAAGCTGGAAAGCAGTCAGGGGATGTGAGGAAGTCATTTGTTGTACATTTAATGCGGTAAAGTATCCACCAGGGAAACCTTAAAAGATTTTTCTGTTTCCTCTCAAAATTGTCCATGAGTAAAATTCCAATTTCCTGACTAGTTCTCTGATTAGCTTTTCACAACTCTGTCCTGTGTCAGACAGTTGGCAAGAAAACAAAGATCAGTCTTTTGTTGATATTCATGAATATTACACCTTTATCATCATCCTATTGGTTATGTCTCCTGGAGTTGCTATGAGGGAAGCTTCACAACTGCTGAGCTTATCTTCAGGCACCAGTCCTGTGGTGCTCTGTAACTGTGCAAGGCTGAAGCTAATCTGCTGTTTAACTCTGCTCCTATGGGGATCTTGAGCACTGCAGCAGCTTAGCTCCAGCTCTGTGGAGCTCAGACTCTCTGTGGGTCACGAGCTGCTGCATATCTGAACCATCACTTACCCACTGGTTTCTCAAAGCTTGGTCCCTTGGATCTTCATCACACAGGAGTCTGCACCAGCAGGCTCTTCTATGGCCCAGGGTTAAAATGAGGAATATCTTTCCAGGAATCACCATCTAGCTCTTCCTTAGAAAATAAATACAAAGCTAAACAAAACCCTCTTTGGGTTTTGGGAGCTCCTTTTGGGAGCTTCGAGGGGATGCTATGCTAGAGCTGCCAACAATTGCCAACGCACCGTGGAGTTAAATTAATAATGTAATGCTCCTTTAAGCGATATAACTTCCTTATTTTTTGAGACAATTTCTGGAACTGAGGGAGCAGATTGATTTATTTTTAACCTGCACTTCATCAGGTATTGCATGCTAGCGCTTACCTTCCCTCCTGAAGCTGGTTTAGTATTTGCTTTCAGTTAAATAGCAAAAAGCCTCTAAAAAACCCCCTCGAGTCAACCCTTTATGAGACTTTTGTGGGCTGTTACTTGTACCGGAACCTTCATACCACCGTATCTGTCTATGACATGAAGTCAATCTTATGCCTAGTTTCCCTTAAACACTTTATTTTCTAAAATCCAGTGTTCAGCACAGAAAAGGAAAGTGCTTTATTATTACTAAAAAAAAGGTTCTAGCATAAGTGGCCTTTTATGAAACTTGTATTTTATTGCCATGAGCACTATTTTACCATAACAAAACTGTCATGCAAACCCTTCTGCTCATAAATAGTAGTTATTTCATCGCCACGGTCATCATGTTCAAGTAAATAAATATGTGGGATTTTTTTCTAATTCAGGCAGTAGGAACAGATGTATGGCTTCGCATACTCAAGAGACTTTTGTGCATTGTAATGACAAAACAAATATTTTTGTACCCATCTGCAAAATGTATTCTAAAATAAAATTCTGCAGCTTGAGTCTTAATGCTAAGGCATTAAGGCAAACCTAACATTTTATCGAGTGGTCATAGAGATTTCTTCTGTAGATGTAAGCAGAATTCACTTCAGCATTTAAGAAAGATCAGTATGTACTAAAGTGTGGAAGTGTTGGGTTTGCTATGGCTGTTACTTCAACACATTTTCTGATTAATTCATTAATGCATCAGCCCTGAAAAATGAAATGACACTTCACTGCAGTAGTCTGAGAAAATCCTGATAATACTTTAATCTGCAATATTTTCAGCAAACTGCTTGAGGTTTTCAGCAAAAGTTTCCTTGCTGGAGTTATCTTAAAAAAAATCACACTAAGAACTTTGCCTTATACCACATGTCATGCAGTACAAGATTCAATATTTTGGTCAATAACTTGCCAGCAACATAAAAATGTATGATCTTCCACACCAGGTCAGAGCGAATTCAGTCTCCTGTGTGAAACCATCTTGCACAGCACGTGAAAAGAAAGTTGATGTGAGCAGGGCAGGTGCAGTGACACTTCCTCCAGCTTCTAGTACTCAATAGTTTAACCAGTTTTGGAGCCAAGAATAAGATTTTTATATTATTGCTTAAAACCAGCCAACACCATAAGAGTGATGAAGACAATAGGGTGCTAAATATTTTATATAAGATGTTGAGTCTTGAGGCATTGTGGTTTGTCCGGAGGCACAGCAGTGTTTGACTTACCAGTGGACTTTTTTTTAGGTGGGGTTATGGAATATTGACCAACTTCATATCAAAGGACAAGACTGTTTAGTTCACACTAATCAAATGAGCACAGAGAATTGTGTTGCTATCAACCCAAATAAAATGCCATGCCACAAAAAAACAGCTGAGCATTATTTTTATCCACCCCCATCCTACCTCCCTACTTCTGCGTCCGAGATCATTATCCTGGTGTACAGCAGTGCTGGTGTGCTATCACTCTGGAGGTTCTCAAGGAAGAGTGAAATCGCTCACGAGAAACATAACGGTCACCATAACCCCAATGGTTTGGGTGGTTTCTCAAATTCAGTAACATCAGCCAGCTGTGTGCAAGGGAAGTGATGCGGTCCAGTGTCCTGGGGAGCCATACAACATAGCAATGTCTTCTGAAAAGTCCCTCTGGGCTGGCTGTTAGCTCCCTAGCAAAATAACACTACTACTCAGCAGCGCCTAGGGGTATTAAATTCTGTATTAAAATGCTGACAGAGAAAGCAGATAAGTGGAGGACTTGCATTCTGTAGTTTATAGTGTTTGTGTAGTTCTAACAAAAGCTATCTGTACTAACAGGAAAGGGTAAAAAAGCTAATGATATTGTGAAAATCAGATAGGCAAAAAGGAAGATTGTGGCAAGCACTGAGCCGGAGGCTGTAATCAATTAGCTGATTGCTGAACTTCGGTCCCCTACATTATATCTGCCAGCAGCGGTGAAAGATGTGCAGTTGAAAATTCCCCATCACAAAACCACAAGTGTATGCAACTCTCTATTCAAAAATGCTTTAGAAGGAAAGGATCTGCTGTAGTATAGATTCCATCACCTTGATAATCGGCGGCCTTTCAGTGGTATCAACTTTATAAATAGAAGATCCTTGGAATAGAGAGATGTGAATGCAGTTGTCTGACGTAATAAAGCTCAAACTAGGCTCCAGTATTTTAATAAGAAATCATTAGACTGAACTGCTTCGGGTGAAATCTTTCTCCACTGAAGTCAGTAGCAAAATTCCCTCTGACTTCAGACAGCAAAAAATAAAATCTTTGCAAGACAGTTATTAAGCTGCAGTGATGGCTAACAGGTAAGGAATTTATTTTGATTAAATGGAAATCTATATCTATCTCACCAATGTAACAGGAGAAGAGATTCTATTGATTTTTACCTCATTGACTATATTTACTGATATGCATTAAACTAAGTACCAAATAGTCTTTGAGAGTTCTTTTTCTGGCAATACATACCTATGATTTATTTTTAATTGTACTTTGGAAAAGGCGATTTTAAGAACACAAAGATAATATCTTCGCAAATAACCAGGTAAGTAACCCAACTTGTGCTGCAGCAAACTGAAATGTTTGCTGCAATGAACAGTGCTTGGGAAGAGTTTTTTGCTTAGTGTTTTTGGCTCTTAATTAGAGCTTAGAGATACATCTCTATCTTCAATGCTCAGCGAGTTGCCCCAGTGCTGGCTGGGCCTACTCTGATTACTGGGGGACGTTGTCTGTGTTAGAAATCCTAACTGATAGATTGTTGCCTTTTTACTATACCTGTATGCCTCTTTAAAATAATTAAAATAAAAAAGAATATGAACATTGTCAAAGTAGATAGGTCAACAATAGGCTATCAGCATAAATGGTCAAGTAAATGAGATTTCTTGTAAGCAAATGGCAGAATTATACAGATGACGGGATTTGAGGCTAGTCAGGCATTTTAACTGTGTGTACTTCTTTTGGGAAAAGATGTGAACTGCCCACAAAGTCCTTGGAATAAACTGGTGACAGTTACAAATGCAGATGGTGAAGAAAACTAGAAGAGAAATGTCTTTCCTTGTTTCTAATGATAGGGAAGAACATCAGGGTAAAAGGCAGTAGTGGGTGAGAAAACCCATACAATAATAGAGTTCATGAGTCTTATGACAGGAAAAGGGAAGAACAGCAAAAGAAAAGCATCAGCTTTCAGGAAAGTATGCTTCAGTAAACTCAGAATTGTCTTGTAAGACTTCATTGGAATTTAAGAAATCTAGGAGATTCTTAAGGGATCAGTATTAAGGGCATAAATGCAAACTATCCATTGTGAAAGAAAGACAGAAAGTATAAGATTTGCTAAGTTATAGGCAACAGTGCTAAATTTTGAGCTTTTCATGCAGCATTCAAAAAGGTGAAGCTGGGTCACTTCCTAAGGGTAAGGAAGTATTGCGTAAATGTGATGCTACGGAATCAAAAATTACCAAGGCACACAATAGATTTCAATCCCAAAGGCCATGACAATAATAAAAATCATTCTTTCATCACAGAAAAAAATAGGACGAAGACCAACTAAATAGCATTCAGAAAAAGAGAAAAAGCAATCAAGAGCTGATACTGACACATATGGTTTGTAATACTTGTTCTGCACCACTCTTATTTAAAAGGTTGAGAGGAAGTTCAGTATTACAGTAATAAGTAACAACGGAGAAAGTTTAAGCCC
The DNA here is from genome assembly GCA_008711295.1 of Anarhynchus alexandrinus. NCBI lineage: Eukaryota > Metazoa > Chordata > Aves > Charadriiformes > Charadriidae > Anarhynchus > Anarhynchus alexandrinus. Next base: position 3,312,881 of record VUYV01000051.1, on the reverse strand, counting down.
AAGGCTTTAAGTGGAAAAGAACAGGTTAAATACTTATTACTAAGATGTTTTCAATTAGCTGTGATGCTCTGATACTTGAAGAATAAGCTGATGAAATATCAGAGATGATAGAAGTCCCTCTGAAAAGTCAAGGACAGTGGGTGATGACCAGGAATGGAAGTGGTAGTGATCTTTGAAAGGAATGGGAAAGAATATTAGGAAATTTGAAGAACTTCAGTTCCTGGGAAAAAAGCGAGAACAGATAGTCAAAGTGTACACATCTAAAAGAAAACAAGGAAATTACTAACTGTCAACATGGATTTGTCAAGACAAAATTATATCGGAATAATCTAATTTCCTTCTGTGAGAGAGCAACTGTGGATAGAAAAGAAGCAGCAGATGTCACACATAGCTCTCACGCTGCCTCATGATATTCTCGTAATTAAGCCAAGGAAGCCTGTTCCAAAAAAAAGTTATAAAGAGTGGGCGCAAAAAGACTTGAATCTTTTTACTGATAAAGCACTTACCAATGGTTCACTGTCAAATTGGAAGTGTTTGTTGCAAGTGGCTTACAGCTCCGGTGCTTTTATTTTCCTTCATGACCAGGAAGAAGTAATTGACATGGTGCTTACTGAAATAATCGGCATGGTGCTTACTAAATCTGCAGGCAGAACCATAGGATTCAGCAAACCGGTTGAGCTTGGCCAGATCTGTGACATTTGACCCTTCATGTTTCTATCCACATCTATCTGGCATTCAAACCAATATTTCCATATACATATTAAGCATAGAAATAAGTGTACTGATGCTTTGGCTGTATTAAATGCACTGTAGTCACAAAAGCTTATTGTATTTTCTGGAAATCTTTCTCAGTACTTTCATATCTTTCATTATAATTTGTAATTCTGTTAAAATTTCTCTATAAAATTTACCTTAACACATTAATAAATAAAATAAATCAGAATAAGCTGTAATAATGTGAACATTTTTGAAAGGTACAGAAAAGATTGACATTTCGGTGGGTTTTGGTAATCAACAGTGTGATTCCCCAAATGACTTTATAAATAGTTTATTTTTAATCTTCTTCATCTCATGCTAGCTGGCTACACAAGTGGGTAACACCATACATTTCGTTTCCTGACTGAACAAACATAAATCTTTAGAATAAAGTGAGATTCTTTAGAATAATGTTTCCCCCTTTGATTAGTAGCATTCATAATTTCAAAAGTAGTTTTTCAGTGGTACCTCCATTATTTACTTAAAAGTTACTGCTCCTATAAATATTTTTCAATTTGCATGGAGGGAGATAAAACACACAAGAATGNACTGCCAGGGGAAAAAAAAAAAAAAAACCACCCCAATTTTCTTTTTTGGAAAGGAAGTTTCACTTTTGGAAATCAATTAGCATTTTATTTTTGCATTATTCTTCTACTTTATAGCTTGCTATGTTTGCATCGCCTGCCAATAGGTGGCACTAATAATTTCTACATTAACTCAGTGGTTGTTCTATTGTCTTTCAACATTAAGTGTATCTCACAATTTCATTATCTTTATTTGGTTTTGACTTGAATTTTATGTTGAACAAAAAAAGGATTTTTGTATAAAAATATGGGTACTGTAGATCCAAGCAAATGTTAGATTTATGGGCACAGAACTGATACATTAACAAACTGTAAAAAGCATTGGTTTTTGTTTGGGGGATCAAATAGAATCATAGCATCGGAGAATTGTCTAGGTTGGAAGGGACCTTTGAGATCATTGAGTCCAACCATGAATAATAATGTGCCAAAAATGAACAAAGGCTGAAACTTGCTGATCCACAGGATCTGAAGGGTACATTTGACATCTGAAATAAAATTGAAAGAGTCAGTAACTCCAATATGACATTTATATTTCTCACTGACTTAATTGATTTCTTAGGAAATGATTTCAAATGTTGTGTTTAGAATAGTCAAAGTAAAAAGCATTTTTTCCTAGTGCACTCTGAATCTTGTGGTTATGATTCACCTGGCCACACGTGCCTATGTTCAACGCTTGACTTTTGGGCAACTGTAATTATCCGTCCTTTATCTCTGAGCCTTAATTTCTTTATTTTCTCTGTTTCAGCTTCATGGTGGCACTATCATATTGCAAGAACTGGAAGGATAAGGCAAAGAAGAGCTGGGTAGCTGGCAGGTTTCTCAGCTCGTCAGGGCAAAGGCATACATACAAAGTTTTCAAAAGAGCATACATTACAGTGGAAGCTGGGTGCCACCAGCCCAAGGTAGTTCTCTTCTCCTCTAACTGGAAAAACCCAGGATATGACATGCTGTCAAGGACATGTCAAATTCTGCAGAGTTCTCGTGTGAGCCAGCCTGTGCAGATGTGCTGCACAAGGTCATTTATCGCGGTTTGCGCTGTGTTGCGGGCCCAAAATATACCCTGGTGTGCGAGCAGACATAGCAGAACCCAGTGCCGTTCCAAAACAGATCTCAGTTCTGAAGGTAAGGAGATGAAGCCAGTTATTTTCATAACACGATTTTCAGATCTCAAATTTCATGGTTTCTCAAAAACTTCAGATGAGTCAATTTTTGTCTTTACTGTACACTAAAAATCTGCTTTTTGGAGGATTCTTCCCACACTGGCTGCCTTCTCATATATCACTGCAGCACTGGCTGTGGTGGGCATGCGAGGGTAGGAGTGCACCATCAAATAAAGGTGAAACTGATATGCACATAGGAGGACTGCCTCATCAGGAGTATTTGGCAATTAAAAGTAGCTTAATACCTGCCTGAGGGTTGCAGAAGTATGGATGTTTCTACCATATTTCCCTGTGAGATGAGTGTATGCTCTGAAATGTCTGTTAGGAAAGGAAGGTGGCAGCAATAAAGTTAGCACACAAACACCATCTGTGAAAGCCAGAAAGCATCTATAGACCCTCTACATGCTGTGAGAGTGCGAGATGCTTATCGCATCATGTATGAGGAGGGACAGAAAAAAACTGGAAGGAGGAAGGAGAGAGTGAAATGCAGAGTAAGGACCAAACATAATGCATCATAAAGCTGACAAGTTAATATGAATTAAAAAATACTGTACAGACCATCTTAACACTGGTATGTTACTGCAATACTAATCATGGACATTTTCCGCATGTTGTACAGATGAAATGAATTATTGCCAGCCCCAGTAAATTCTGTCTGTAAGCGTTCTGACAGCTATTATTTGCAACAGGAAGGGTTTGAATATCCAGGGGTTCCTCTTAAAATTAACATAAAGCATCAGGCTGAGGCACTATCCAGGCATATGTAAAAACTAAATCTATCCGGAAGACACAATTTAAATGGAAGACTTCCCTGATTATTGGTAATAAGGTTGCATTCAAGACAAGGAGAGAATATGTTGTGAGTCAAGAGAATTTTGCTGGAACTCTGGAAAACACAGCTATAGCCTACAGAAATGAGTAATGAATAACTCCCTTCAGCTCATGTTACTCGTTGGTACCAAACTTTAAGTCAGTTCCCTGGTGGCCTCTGACTATGCCCAATAAACACTACTTAACATTTCTGTTTTCTTCCCTATCATGCTCTACTCCCAGGTACACACCAACAGGCAGTGCCTGTGTTTGTGTGGGGATACAAAGGCAAGGTCATCTCAGGCCCTGAGGTGAAACACTGATAGTCCTGGCCAAGAGTTTCCATCATTTCACCCAACTACAATGACTCCAGCTCTACTGGAGGTGGCTCTCCTCTTCCCAGGGCCACTCACCTTTCCTCCTGTGCTCTGCAATATCAGTAAAAAACGTCATGCCACAAGGTCACCTCTGGCATTGTTGGTCAGAAAGCCCTCAGTGGAGAGGGTCATTGAGGAGGGTTCTTTCTATTAAGCGTGCACTTGTCCCTGCAATCTGGACAGTTCTCCCTTCCTTTTCCTTTTTTTTGCTCATCACCCTCCACCCTGCTGGTTGATATTTTATATCATAGAATCATAGAATCATAGAATGGTTTAGGTTGGAAAGGACCTTGAAGATCATCGAGTTCCAACCCCCCTGCCATAGGCAGGGACACCTCCCACTAGACCAGGTTGCCCAAGGCCACGTCCAGCCTGGCCTTGAACACCTCCAGGGATGGG
>VUYV01000051.1:3288258-3308006 GCA_008711295.1 Anarhynchus alexandrinus | reverse complement strand
TGACCCCTTCGTAGAAGGCCACCAAATTAGTCAGGCATGATCTGCCCTTGGTGAAGCCATGCTGGCTGTCACCAATCACCTCTTTGATTTCTGTGTGCCTCAGCAGAGTTTCCAGGAGGATCTGCTCCATGATCTTGCCAGGCACAGAGGTGAGACTGACTGGCCTGTAGTTCCCCGGGTCTTCCTTATTTCCCTTTTTGAAAATGGGGGTTATGTTTCCCCTTTTCCAGTCATCAGGAACCTCGCCAGACTGCCACGACTTCTCAAATATGATGGCTAGTGGCTTAGTGACTTCATCTGCCAGTTCCCTCAGGACCCGCGGATGTATCTCATCAGGTCCCATGGACTTGTGCACCTTCAGGTTCCTCAGGTAATATATCCTGCAAAGACCTCTCAGAGTGTAATTTTATTGCTGTTGGGGAAAAAAAGCCCCTGAAAGGAAAACTCTGCTTTCTGCTCTCTCCATCAGACAGTAACACAGAGCATTTAGCTCCAGAGACTTTTCTTTATTTACTGATAGAAGAAGGTACCCATTTCCCTCCCCCTTTACCGTGCCTATACCTCTACTTCCATTTTTCCTCTTGGGCACTTAATATCCATGCTGTTAATTGTGGATCACAATATTATATGGTTTTATCCCTGTAATGCCCTGATGAATCAGGAAATGTCACTATACTGATTTTATAGGCAAAATATTAAGCGCCCATACATTTTGAGCTCAGGCCTGTGAAAAAATCATTCATCATAAACGTGTCAATTCTCTATAGGCATATGCAAAGTTCATGGCAAATGCAAGATGTCTCTCATATCTCTGGCTTTTCCTTGAAAGGTTCTGTAACACAGTTCAAAAGAATAAAAAGAAATTAAATGTTACCTTCTTTTACCATATACTAAGTCAACGCAAATAACTAGCCATTGATGTTGACTTATTTGTGGTAACCTTTTACCCCAAGTTTTCATTACTTGTCCCAAACTCACAGTGGAGTAGGTAGGAAAGAAATGGAATCTGCTTTTTTTTTTTTTTTTTTTAATCCTAGGCTGACTGGTGGAATGTCCTTCCCCTGCATTTTTTGCAGTATTCTTGTAAGTGATGCTTGATGTGATATAACACCTTTCATGCTTAAGCATCCCAGAAAGTGTTTAACAAAGAAATGACACCACCATCTCCTGCAGTGTAGTGCAACACGATGTGTAGGGTTGAAAGGGCAGAGAAGAAAGCATGTTTGAAGAGGACAGCATGAGAATAAAAAGGATGCATTATCTATCATTTTTACTTTAAAATCTTGTGTCTCAGAACCATAAAGTGCAGCAAATTACACATAAACTCAGCTATTAGTTTTGATATAAGAGATCCTGTTGTGCCAACAAGGGAGTAAATATCAGCATAGGTATATTAATGAATATAAAATTTCTATGTAGGAATCGGATGTTTAGAAACAAATCTAATGCCATTATAGATCGTGCCAATATTACTTGACATGTTTGGGAATGCACTGTCAAGGTGAATTAGATCCCACCTTTATTCACAGAATGATGCTGTCACAAATGAGAAAAAAATGTCTTGCTCTGCTACAGGCTGGGGCCTATTGCCTGTGCCTCAAGGGTGGCAAATGAATGACCAAGGCATAAAACAGTATGCAATGTCAAAGGTAAACTGACACTCTGAACAATACAATTAGTATAGGATTGTTTATTATTGATCCCAAACACCACAACAGCAATCATTCCCCCTTGACTAGGTTTCAGACTCTCTACCCCGAGTGACCTCCTGCGAGGCAGTCTCAGTACACAGCTGTGCCATGCCTGTGTCTATTGCTAGTCAGTTTTCTACTTTCTAAAGTATCAGTTTGGACCTAACACTTTACAATCTTCCTTGTGTTTAACACCACAATATCTCGGGAAATGGGAAGTGCCAGTCATCCTGACCCTGAGGCAAGAGGATAAAGAGCGCTATTCCAGAAAGGACTTGGATATTGTGGTGCTCAGTACAATAAAGAACACAATAAGCAACAGCATAACCTAAATTTTAAACACTGTTCTTTAGATAAAAGAACAACAACAAAACCCCAAACCCTAAGCCTGGGAAAATTCAGGGCCAAACTCCTCTCTATACAGCAAATGAAAGGGGTTTGGTAATTGAAAATGGGATTCAAAACTGTGCTGTAAATCATTCAGTCAGATTAGGAGTGCCAGAAGTTGAAGCACACCTGAAATTCTCAGTCTTGAGGGATATTTATCTCAGGGTATACTGACATGCAAACACACAGCTTGGTCGATGGCTCATACAGAGATTTTTAGCTTTGCAGAAATTCACACACGATAAATTAAACTCCCAAAGAGCCTAATTAATTATGAGATGTGCTGCTTGGCAAAAATGACTAATTTATCCTTATATCCTTGCTCAGAAAAATCATAGGTAACCGGGGGTGTGATTTCTTGTTTAGCTGAAATGTGAAGGTTGGGAACCAGGAATTGTTTTGATACTGGGCGTTTTGTTAAGCCAGCTCCATGCTGAAGTTTTAATAATAGTATAACCATAGTAATTGCATAGCAACTGCTAATGTGAACATAACACATATAATGGAGAGCTTTGCATAGCCTGTAGAAATTAGGTGCTGAGGGTGGGATTCATCTCACCTAATTTTAGAGCTCTAAAATGTGCATGTCTGTCTCTGAGTTGGTCACCCTTAGACTCTTCAAAAGAGAGAGGCAGGTACTCCTAGCTATGCAGCTAACCTGTTCTAAATTTCTGCTTTGGGATAGTTTGAAGTATGCTCCAAAAGTCCATCATCTCTTTCCATGGAGAGTTTATAGTTCCTTCTAGGCACTATATCTTCTAGCTTCTGAGTCTGCTCAAAACCAAGAGAGAAGTGTACCAGAGATGTAAAAGCTGACAAATACCTGTTGAGATGTACAAGAACATTGCCAGGATGTGCAGAGATGCAGCTGGAAAAGCAAAAGCTCGGCTTGAATTGAAATTGGCCAGAGATGTCAAGAACAACAGGAAAGGGTTCTTCAGGTATGTAAACAACAAGCAGAAACAGAAGGATAATATTGGCCCACTGTTAAATAGGAGAGGTGAATTAGTCACCGACAACAATGCAAAGGCAGAGGTTCTCAATACGTTCTTCACCTCTGTCTTTACAGCACTGTTGGGCCCCAGGCCTTGGGAACAGCAATCCAGGTTGATGCAAACACAGACCCACCATCAGTGAAGGGAGAGTTGGTACGTGAACTATTGCAGGAGCTTGACCCCTACAAATCAATAGACCCTGACAATCTCCACCCGAGGGTGTTCAGAGAGCTGGCAGATGTCGTTGAGTCTGGTCTCCATAATCTTTGAGAAGTTGTGGAGACAGGGGGATGTCCCAGAAGACTGGAAGAAGGCTAATGTCACCCTCATCTCCAAGAAGGGCTTAAAGGAGGATCCAGGAAGGGCCTATCAGTCTTACTTCAGTCTCTGGAAAAGTTATGGAATGAATCCTCCTGAAGGCTACTGCAAGTCAAATGAAGCACGTGATTGGGAAAAGCCAGCCTGGATTCACCAAGGGCAAATCATGCTTGACAAACCTGATCGTCTTCTACAACAAAGTAACCTGCTTCGTTGATGTGGGGCAAGTGGTGGACATTGTCTACCTGGGATTCTCCAGGGCTTTCGATATGATTTCCCACAGCCTCGTCCTAGAGACACTGATGCGTTACAGTCTAGACAAGCGGTCTGTGTGGTGGGTGGGGATCTGGCTGACAGGCTGCACCCAGAGGGTGGTGGTAAATAGCTCCTTTTCAAACTGGCAACCTGTCACAAGTGGGGTCCCCCAGGGATTNTCCCCCGGGGATCGATACTGGGGCCAATGCTGTTTAATATCTTCATAAATGATCTGGATGATGGGATCAAGTCTACCCTGATGAAGTCTGATGATCATACCAAACTGAGTGGGGAAGTGGACACTAGGGAAAGGAGAGCCACCCTGCAGGAAGACCTGGATAGGCTGGAAGAGTGGGCTAACAAGAACCTTATGAAGTTCAACAAGGACAAGTTGTCTTGCATCTGGAAAAACATAATCCAGGAGTGCAGCACAGACTGGGATCTACCCATCTGGGGAGCAGCTCTGTAGAAAGGGACCTGGGGGTCCTGCAGGACAACAATCTCAATATGAGTGAACAGTGTACTGCTGTGGCAAAGAAAGTCAACAGGGTGCTGGGTTGCATATACAAGGGCATCACCAGCAGAGATAAAGAAGCCACTATCCCACTCTACTCAGCGCTTGTCAGGCCACACCTGGAATACTGTGTTCAGATTTGGTCCTCGCTATATAAAAAAGATGTGAACAGGCTGGAGAGGGTCCAGAGAAGGGTCCATCACAAAGATGATCAAAGGGCTGGGAAGCCTGCCATGAGGAAAGGCTGAGAGAACTGGGTTTGCTCAGCCTTGAGAAAAGAAGGCTTAGGGGAGACCTTATCACCCCATCCCAGTATTTAAAGGGTGGCTACAAAGAAGATGGAGACTCCCTTTTTACAAGGAGTCACATGGAAAAGACAAGGGGTAACGGGGGTATAAGTTACTCCTGGGGATATTCTTATTGGATACAAAAGGAAAATTTTTCGAAATGAGATCAGCCATTGGAATAATCTCCCCAGGGAAGTGGTGGATTCCCCAGTGTTGGACACTTTTAAGATTTCACCTGGAAAGGGTGCTGAGCCATCTTGTCTAGACCATGCTTTTGACAAGAAAGGTTGGTCCAGATGATCCTTGAGGTCCCTTCCAACCTGGTACTCTATGATTCTATATACTGCCTTGAGTGTTTAGCTGGGACATAGTTGTACATGCTATAGGCATTTACATTTCGTCAAATGAAACTTATCCACATTGCATTTCTGATATTTTTAGGAAATTATTTGGAAAAAAACCCCATAAGAGCGATAAATATTTAAGACTTAGTTCCTCGGTGCATTCCTCAAGGCAATATTTATAGTTACCACGCTGTCAGTCCCCTGGCAACGCAAGGTTGTGAGAAAGGAAGTGAAGTGCAAAACAGTCTGTGGGGACCGTTGCTTTAGTAAATCTGAATTTTTTCTTAACTAGTGTTTCAGACTCTATTGTCACAGAATCTGAAACTTTTATGATAATTTTAGACTGGTTTGGTTAGAGATGAACCTCACAAAAGTGTTCATTTTTATTCAAAGAAACCTTAATCTAATGCCAGTCCTCCTATTACCACATATCAAAATGATGTGCAAGGCTACAAAAGAAAAGAACTGCTTTTTCCTAAAACACAGTCACAGGTGCATGGATGATGTTACCTTTTCCAGGACATCTTGATGGAACTTTTTGTTGTAATTTGCATATCAGCTGTAGTATCTTTTACTTTCCAACTTAATAAGTTCTATAGTGAAAGTGGAGTTCTGGACAGAATGCACAACCTGTGCATATCAGAGGCAAGAACAAGTGGCAGTGGATTATTGATGTTCTTATTTTCTCTTTTAATGCTGAACATATTTCAACAAATTTTCAATAGCATATCTTAAAATTTTGTCAGAAATAAATAAATGCACGGTTGTTGTGATCAAAGTCTTGTTTTAGGCTGGATCACCCAGATGTTATGATTAGTTCTGTGATTTAACCTAGTCTGGGAATTGTCTGTATATTGATCTTCCTCTTCCAGGATGAGTTCCTGATTTGAACTCTCTACAAAAAATATGACCTTAGAGTCTTTTTCCCATCTGATATCAGATTACTATCAAAGAGGTCGCAGATGAATACGACTATTTTGCCAATAACAATGCTGGTACACTCTGCAGTATCTTCAGCAACTTACGCTACCAAGGTCAAGAATTTGCAGGCTTGAAGAGCATTTTAAAAATGGGGGGCATCTGTGCACGGGTTCAATTCCACCAGTCTTAGTCCAGACATGCTTTGTGTTTTTGTTGCTGTGAGACCAAGATGCTGTGTAATTTGAGCAAAACAATTCTAAAAGAACAGAATTATCCTTAGGGATACAATTCAGCAGAGCATAACTGTATGCAAACAACTGTTCACCTCTGTTTGCCTTTATTATTTTGCCATTTGCATACAGCTGACATGAGTTCAAGACTTGTCTATCAACTGCTGCCTTCTTGTATGTGTCACAACGAATGTCCTTAAATACAACGAGAAACAGTGCAGCAAGTAAGATGTTGAAGAGTTTTGGAGCCAAAACATAGCTCTGTTTAACATTATTAATGATGACAAAAGTCTCTGAGAAACATTATTCAAGGATACATGATTTAGTGATTAGAAGAGTACTCACTTAGGAAGTGGAAGACCTTCCTCTAGCGGGCAGGGCTGTCGCACCCACAGCTCTCACACACCAGCATTTTCCTACCCTGCATTACAAGATGTTAGGAAGGCACTTTACAATTCCTGTTGAAGCTGGACTACTGCAAATCTGGGAATGCATGAGCTATGAGGTCAGAGAGAAAGACTCTGAACCAGCAGGTCTAAAGAGGGCCCCTTAGCTGAGAGACCTTTCTTGCATTTTTGGTTCTGGTTTCAGCATTATTTCTGGTTTTATCCAAAGACATGCTATAACATAAAACACATAAACAGTCCCAGGAGCAAAGACCAGAACCCTGGGTTGTCCCTTTGTTATATCATACAAAATACATCAGTGGAATACCATACTTCCATTTGATTCCATTACGGGTCAACAGAGAAGGCTTCTGCTATGAATCTACCACTCATACTGAGGAATGATTATGGAATTCAAGATGATCTTCAGTGAGGACATTGAACTGATAAACCAGGCTATCTATATAATTCTGAATTTTTCTGGACCATCATATGAACAATGGAGACCATATGATAAGAGGATAATATATCCCTTACTAATGTGAACCCTCCATAAGCTTATTCTTGTAGATTATTCAAAGCAATGATAGCTTGTTATTGATAAACTGAATTAATGGAGTTAAAAATCTCATTTTGCAATTAATTTTCACTAGCCCTCAAATAATTTTCATAGAGATTCCCTCCAATTTTTCATTTTGTAAAGAGTAAAACTGCAGACACCATTCTAGCATTATTTCAGTATTGACGAGAGGAGAGATTAAATTATTGTTCAGTGTCTCTTCACCACTACCCTGTTTAATTTTTCCAGGGATTTATTTGGTTGATCTTCTTGCTGCTGCATCGCTGAAAGAGATCACTATTACTTTGATTATCAACTATGATACTTTCATCTTTTTCAGAGTAATTGTTGTCTATGTTACTCTACTCTGTAAACACGACCTACATTCTTTATGCCAAAATGTATAACTTTATTTAGGCTGTATTAATTTTTTTTTACTGTTCTTCTGAATGTAACTGAGGGATGGAAACTTGTATTCATAGTATGAAATTCTGGAAAGCTGGGATTTGGGTAATTAGCTGTAAACGAAGTTTCAATTATAACCAAAAACGATGTTACTCTGGAATGAATATTCATGTTTGAGACACATTATAAATATTTGTCATCTCTTCTGCCTACATTTTTTGAACTGGCAAAATGGTAGTATGTCTGTTTGTATGGTCCTTGAATAGATGAGTTCTCAGTTTATCCTTCCTGCCGTGTCACCCATTCTTCTCTATGAGGAAAACATATATCTGCTTGAAACTGAATATCATAAAAAATCTCATGGACTTATTATTCTACATGTATAGCCTCCTTCTTGTGTTCACTATGCTTAATACAACATAAACTAATTAGCTCCCCTGAAGCAGTTGGAAAAGGAAAATCAGCAGTTTAGCTCAATTTGCCACATATTTTCCTAAGGGTCATTTCATTTTTTTCCCTAGCAGGTTCAGCTCAATAAACCTCTGCTCTAGGTTTAAGGGAACGACATGAGCTACCGTAGTATGTTTTATAATTCAGGAAGCTTCAATAAGATGTTTGCTGTCTTGTTTTATCGAGATGCAATAGCACTTCTGACTCTCAAACAATGAACCCTCAACATTCACTTACTAGTGTTCCCTTTTCACAGGAATTGAGGATGTTAGACTGAGTAAGACCTCCCAGGTCAATCAGTCCAGTCCCTGCTGTCTATGTAACCATGTTTTTCAGTATTGTTCAAAACAACTTTTTATCTGTAGTGGACTATGGCATCTACAGTGATGTTGATAACAATGCATTACATGTAAGACACTTGAGCTTTGCAGAAACAATACTGCTTTTTTTTCTAGGTGGGAAGGATTCAGCATCTAGCTGGGAAATATTCAGCATCTGTGATTTAAGAACACCCTTAGCAAATTTTTAAAAGATAAGCACTGTTACCACAGGGAAGTGGTCCTCATCTTGAGAGGGAAAAAAAGGTCACAGAGGAGGGGGGAGAGGGAACATAAATGTTAAGTTCAAGGCATTTAGCAGATTTTTTTTATTTTGTAGTAGCTGTATTGCTGTTTTTTCACTCTTCAACTTGTTTCTGTCCACGCTTGGGAGAGTAGATGTGAAAACAAGGAATGGTCAGAATTATTCTTAGATGAGTATTGCAGCTCAGGTTCATAGAATCATAGGCTGGTTTGGGTTGGAAGGGGCCTTTAAAGATCAATCTATTCCAATCCCCCTGCCATGGATGGAGACATCTTTCACTAGATCGGGTTGCTCAAAGCCTGGTCCAACCAGACTTTGAACACTTCTAAAGATGGAACATCACTGACATTGACTTTGAATACTTCCAGTGATGTGGCATCCACAAAATGTAATACATTCAACAGCTTCCTTTTCCTGGACACAACAACTCTGGAAAACGGTTGAGTGCTTACAACTCTGCTGCAAAGGCATAAGCAAAATACAAAATAGCAATACTTCACCTCATTTAATTTTCAATGAGGGTCTTCACTTCCACTGGATTTCCTGTTCCTCCTAAATCTTATTCTGCAATCTTTTCATATAAAATAAACTTGGCTTCATGCTGAAAGAGGGCAGGTTGAGATTAAATTAAGAAAAGAAGNATGGGGCATCCACAAAATGTAATACATTCAACAGCTTCCTTTTCCTGGACACAATAACTCTGGAAAACGGTTGAGTGCTTACAACTCTGCTGCAAAGGCATAAGCAAAATACAAAATAGCAATACTTCACCTCATTTAATTTTCAATGAGGGTCTTCACTTCCACTGGATTTCCTGTTCCTCCTAAATCTTATTCTGTAATCTTTTCATATAAAATAAACTATCCAAAATGCTGAAAGGAAACCCCTGGGGAAGATTTTAAGAAACTGATCCAGGAAGGTTACTGTGTTGTGTAGGTATCATACAAAGGCAAGAACTTTTCTGAGTTGTTTGAAAACTAAAGGAGATACCATTTAGTAGGACATTCCAATTGCTTTAGAGCTGTTAAACACATTTCTGTGAGAAAGAAAAAATCAGAAAGGATGCTAATGGCACCTTTGAAAAGGTCCAAACAATGGACATAAAGGGCTCCTTGCCCCTTTCAACTAATTCCACAGTCTTAAAAAAGCTAGGGAGAAAATGCACTGAGCAAAGTGCTGGATGTATTAGGAAAGCTATGCAGCAATGGCAAACTGTGTGCACAGATAATTGAAAGAGGGAAAGGGGTCTTGTTATTAAAAGGAAGATGGGACTAAGTAAGATAAGAACAAAAGCTGTTTTTTTGACTAGTTAATTATTGTCCTAGGAGACAGTGTAACCTTAACCCTAAGAAACCCTAGGTAATCTGCTGTGTAGTAGCATTAATATACCATTTCAAATCAATGCAAAGAAGTGAGTGCTCTAACCAGCATGCTAAATACTTTCATCCTGCAGCAGAATCACTTTGAAATTCTGCTTCTTGAGGGAATCAGTAGATTTCAGATACTACAACATCTTCTAATGAGGAGGAGGCAGAGGAACCTGCTGAAATAAATTCTTGAAGAGAATTTGTGTCTTAATGTTCTCTTTTTTCCTCTTGTACATGCACTTTATTTTTTGTTGCTATTCAGGAAAGCTTTCATGAAGATTTTCATTCCTGAATGAACAGCTGTGTAGTCCCCGCCTTGTGGCTGCTGCAGCTAGAGCCTTTGAATATATATTTAAATAGCCAACTTCTTTAAGCATTTCCTAGAAAATACTCTTTCCATTTATTCATTAACTGATGGCAAGATAAAAAGGAGAAATAGAAACAAACTTGCAAATTTATCTGGTAATTATTTACTTTTGTTTTCTGTTGAGCTTTGAAAAAGAAATATATGTCTCCAAAAGACTGGAGAAATAAATGTTGGTATCTCTTTTGTAAGGTGCTCACCGGGTGAAACAAATCAGACTGACCAAAAAGAAGGGGAACGGGAGGTGCATGCTAAAACTATGCTTCATGTACTGAAAATTATGAACTGCAATACATGAGGAGTACCTTAGCTGTTAATACACAGTTTGTGGGTTAGTAATGACATTTGGTTTGGTGGAGGAGCTAAATGTCTTTTCCTGCTCTGCAAACCTAAGTTGAGAGGTGATTGAGGCTACCATAGCCAAGCCATATAAGGGGTCTGTAAAAGAGCTTTCCTGGTTATTGGCTAAGGCTGAGATCCCCAAAGAAAGGTACCTAATTTCTATTTAGGCTCCTAATTTTCCATTGAGATTGAGGTCCTCAGGGAACCCCAAGGAAAAGACAAGGCAGAGGTGAAAACTGGATGTGTGGCTTTAGGCCAACATACTTGGAAGACATTAGCTTAGAACTACCATTCCAAGATAAGAGGTTGCCCTGTACCTAGCACCTCTAAGACAATAATTTCCATGGAGTGAAAAAATTTTCCATTTTTCAGGCTGGTGAGTTTTTCTGCTACTGACATGTTCATTTTTACTTCTAAAGACTCCATGCTGCTTCTTCAGCATGAGACCCTAGGTGATAGTAGCATCAGTCAAACTCTGGTCATTTGACGAGCTGCTCACCATTACTTGATTAGTTCATGCACAGCAAGATTAACATACTTCTTCTCTGAGTGCTTCCAGCTCTTCATCTTAATTAATATGATGAAGCAGGTCATATTAAATGGAGAAAAAGGCAGAGGGGGATGAATGTGGGCTGCGAAGGAATAGCCAGCTCACAATAAGAGTTTATATCAGAGTTTATATCCCTTGATACATACACACAGATGTGATTGGTCTAATTCACTGAGAATAACCTGCAGGACAGGTTTTTGCCAGTTTGGTTCTTTGGTCTGCTACTGATAGATTGTATAACCTTGGGCAACTCACATAACCTACGTGTGATTTGGATTCCTTTTTATAATGGGAATAATATAATTTATTAATCCCACAGAGTCTATGTGAGGTCTTTTCGATATCAGGAAAGTGCAATATAATTTCCATGTCTGAACCTCTCTTAACCTCCAAAGTATTACAATGATTAAATATTGATTAGTTTATAAAAAGCTATGTTGTGGCATTTACAGCCAAGAGAGGGAGAGTGTTAATCTGTGGCAAGCAAGAAAAGCATGAAAAGCTGACAGGGAGCTGATGAATCAAAACATGGCTATATAGATCCTTTGAAATGCCTTTATAGATCCTGTGAAGAGCAAATGCAAGGGCTTTAGGTGGATTATCAGTGATAGATCTATAATAACAACTATTTCACTACTCTCTCTCTCCTGATATTTGCATGATCTCCTGATGAATACATGCAGGCAAGTGGACTGGGACCACAAAGAAGCAAATCCACATAGAAATGGCAGTGCAGGTGCTCCAGAAGGTGGATATGGTCCTTACTATTACAAGAGTGACACAACTAATTTGTTTTGGTAACAGAATGTAGAGCGAGGATGAGGTCCCAGCTGTCTCTGTTCATCAGCTGGATGTTGCCCTAGGCCAGGGGCATGCTGTTGCTAATTTTAGTTTATTTTGCTGCTCAGCTCAGCTTGTGTCTGTGATTCACCTAGTCATTATAATTAGCAAATTCAGTTATTTCTGTTTCACAGACTCCATGCATGGATCTTTGTAAAATGTGAAAGACTAGGTGTAGATGAAAGCAGATTCCAAATGATCTATGAGTGCAATACTTCACTTAGAGGCATCTGTCTGCTTAAAGGAAATCAGAACCCTGATTCTTGGTTCTTCTCTACACCGAGTAACGAGTGATATGCTATGGAGAAACCAGAAAGAGCAGTGAGTGACAATGCAATGTCTATACTTAAGCTAGAAAATCAATGAAAAATTCATCTACCCTGGAACAGACCTCAGGAATTCTTACAGTTCTTCCCCCTAACCCAGTGCAGTAGTTGCTATGTCAAGATAACAATGAAACATTAAGGAGGAAATCTGGGAATAAGCCCTCAGGGTTAGATGCCAAATATAATCTTGAATAAAAACTTTCCTGCACCTAGTATTCCCTGCTGTACAGTGTCGTCCTGAAGTCCTGAAGTGCTGTGTGAAGGCACCTTTGCCCCTTCAGAAATGGAAGAGCCTTTTGCTCACTCTGCTGTGTGCTCTTCTGGAAGATGAAGGTTCTGTATCATCCTCCACCTGAGAGACATAAATTCCCTAGCAAACAGTTGTAACCAAGGAAATTTCAGAGGCAAGACTCTGCTCTTAAAATTGTTCTGTTTTGTGTATACTATTTCCAAAGTGATCCAGGAAGAAAAACAATCCCATAAAACATATACTGTTTTCCATAGGTTTTATCTGTAAGTTGCTAGTCAGAATGCAAGTTCTGTAACACTTTATGTTTAGCTTTGTATATCTTTTTCAGAGGTTTTATCACACTAACAATATAATCGTAGACTTACTAGAAAATGAAGCAGAAAAAGACAAAAGCCTGCTTGGTTTTCAGGGGAAAGTCTTACTCGGTGATTGACTGGGGCACAAGGTAGGACTGGTAAGGACCCACACTTCTTGAAAATGATGTAATATTGTGGTAGGGAAAGGACTGTGGGAAAGCAAAGATAACGGTATCAGCAGATAGGAGAGAGCCACACAGAAATCTCACCCTTTCAAGCTGCTTCAAGCTCAATGTTAAAAATATGGCTCCCACAAAATATAAGAGATTTGTATCTGAGTATATTTTAGGCTGTGTCCGCTTCCTGTTTGGTTTAAGGGATCTATTTTCTGCCTAATGGTTGGGTCTTGAAACTCAGAAACTTATGACGTTACATTCATGTAATTTGCAGAGTAGGTTTCAAGTGGGGGCATATTTCACTAAAATTTTTTGTACCTATCTTAGAATAAGACTAAGGTTTGAACACAGTTCCTTGAAAAGATGTGCATTTCATTGGTTAAAGGTAAAAAAAAAAAGTCACAACTTTTCCTTGGCTTTATTTTTCTTCACTATAGACCGATGAATATTATATAATAAACAGAAGCAAATAGACTTGTGGATTTGTGGATGTTCCTGAATCTTAGAGGCCCTTCTGGAGATACCCTAGCTCACAGAAATATTAGAGGTGGTCATTTATTGTCTCTCAGACAGTAGCTGCTGCTTTTACAAGGTTTTTATTTACTTATCTCATATTAAACCTTTTAAGAGGCATTAGCAAAGCCTGCCCTCTCTCTGCCTTTGTGGAGTCCTGATGACTACTTGCAGTTTTAATTTTGTGCTGCAGAAACTGTAAATTCAGGTATTTGAACAACTTGGAAGTGACTGTGTGTTCTAAAGAACACCTGAAGCTGAGTCACTGTCTGTGGGAAAATATGCTCCAAGAAAAAAGAAGTAAGAGATTATTCACGATTACTCCCCACCCAGCTTCCAGGTGTTTTTATTTTTTTACATATATAGTGTTATTGCTTCGGCAATTGCATCATGTCTTCCTGGTGATTTAAGACTATAACATTTATAAAAGAATTAAAGAGACTGAGTTCTGCATTGTGCTTTGCAGTGAAGTGGCCTGAAGTATAAGGTGAAAGAACCACGGTACTGAATACACCTTAACTTAGAGTTATACAGATGTCACCAAAAAGGGCAGGGCACCTCAGGCTACTGGTAAGAAGATAGCAAACCTTTCACTTTTGGACCACTGGGTTGCATCCGGCCGTGTTCAGTAGTGCTCATAGCTCATTAAGTGAGATGAACTGGATGTTGCAGATTGGCTTGCAAAGGGACAGGTGTTCCCATCACCGAACCATCAGTATGGTCATTGCAATTGGCACAAGGGCCAATGTCTCCCTCCAACACAGGTCTGAGCTACGTTAAAGGAAAATTGTGGGCAAGTCTGTGTGGCTGCAGAAGTGTAAGTTTTAATAATTCAATCTTCTACGACTTAGTTGAGAACAATTGCTGTGCTTTGGATAGGACTTCAATCGCCAAGGCTGTCAATCTGATACTCCTGAAACATTAAACTCATTGCAGAGATTGGAGTGGGATGGGAAACCTGCATTTGAAAGCTGTAAAATTTAATCTTATGCTGTATGAGGCTGGTGGTGTCAGGTTCAACACCAGACCTGGCATCAAACAAGTTGACTTGAAGTCAGAATTTTGATTCCAGAAGTGATCGTGAGAGTCCCTTTTTCATCAATTTAAAGGTAAAACAAGATCCAAAACATTGAATAATTTTTTTTTTTTCAAACTTAGACAATTTGGGTTTCATGGTTTAGAGTACCTACACTGTTCTTGCTGATTGCACCAAAGATAGGACAGGTGGAGGGGGAAGGAAACCCCATTGAATTACAAGGAACAGTGGCAATAGTAATAGAATGACAGATATTGGTTTGTTTCACTAATGCACATGTCAGTCGCAAACACCATTAAGTCTCCAGAGACCTGAGGCTGGGTAGACACCTATTCCTCACACATTCAGTTGTCCAGCCCTTCCTCTATGTGGCTTGAAACACCAATTAATTCCTGTGGTTACTCCTGAAATCGCTCTGCATCCTGAATTTCTTTGGGGTGGTTCTGCAGAAAAAGCAAAGCTGTAGGAGCAGTTTCCCCACGTCATTCCCACACAACCAGCCAGGCTCCTCCAGGGGATCCTGTAAAGAAGTTTCCACTGTGAGAAGGCTCCAGAGGGAAACCGGCAATTTGATATTGAGAAGAGGGTGTTTAAAAGCAACTCCCACAAGGACGCTTACGGTCTCGTGTATCTGAGATACCAGAAATGTCCCTTCTGGCAAGATAACTCTGGATTTGAAATGTGAGTTGCAAATGAGACAAACTATGAAAAGAACATGAAAAAAGACATCTGTGTTTCAAACCTATTCCACAAGAGTGAAACAACCTCACTGCATTTAATCCACATTGCAGAAAAGACTAAGAGCCAATTGGTGAGCCAGTGATGTGCTTGTGTGTCAGCACAACCCTAAAGGAAGGAAATGAAATGGTTCCAAAGAAGTTAAAAAAGTAGGTGTTGGGTATTTGTATCTAATAGAGCAAGAAGATGGTCCTGGTTTCAACATCTTTTTTCCAAAACTATCAAAATACACAGGAGTACATCCTAGTTTTCTTCAGCATATCAAGGATATGTCCTTGGATTATGTGTGTATGTACATGTAAGTGTTTATGTACACATATTTTTTTTGTTCAACTGATCCATAATTTCTTAATGGAAAGGACCCAATTTTCTTCTGCAGAAAACTACTTGTTATATATAAAGGGATTGATTCTGACAAAATTTTCTCTAGCCATTCTCACACATTCTGTTTTTTGGTTTTGTTCTTGTTTTTTTCCTCTTCCCTGTATTCTTTCAAAGAATAGGAAGCTCATCACTGAAACCCTGAAGGGCTGTTAACTCTTAAAAAATTTATTTGCAGCACTTTGGAGAAGATTTGTAATCCCTCTGAAACCTAATACAGCCCAGTCTAATGTAGGTATCTGAAATAGGTCAAATATGTCTACTTCTTATTATTAGTAATAAAGAAAGTTTAGGATGACGAGCTCATATGTAGACAACAGCAGTGCAGATATTTATAGTCTAATAGTGTACATCCTATGCACTGTACTAGGTCCCATGTGTCCCATTCACATAGACATCAGTACAAATGCAACGAACTGTTTTCTGACAGTATTTCCTCCACTTCTACTTTATGTTCTTCAACAACAACAAAAAGTCCTTATTTCTCAGGATGAGAAGGACACATAAGAACCCAGAGTCAATGTAATTCACGTGTTTTCTGTTTCTCTTTTCACTATACTGCAATGGAAGATATATCAGGAACCGACTGTACAGCAAAAAGGACTTAGTTTCTTTTAAAGGTGCAATACAAAGAAAGAGAGTCATTACAAGCCTTGGTGGTATTTCCACATCTTTTTAGACCTAAAAAACAAGATACCTGCTTAAATACAAGAAATGATGGTAATGCATTTTCTTGAATTTAAGTGAGTGGTCCTTGTGCAAAAGCTTCATGTTTCAGAGTTTAACTAGCGAATCATGTACATTTTTTTCCAAAATAAGTCCAGCAGCATTTGCTTCTTATTTCACTGAATTATGAAGAAAAAGATTTTAGCAGAGAGCGTCTATTTAGTCCCATTGTATTGGTATATTACACTGAAAAGGAACGGTGATTACCTTTTGATTACCCGGTCTCTTTCAAAACTCTGGAAGTTCAGATTTTGAGCTAAAAAGTGTAATTAGAATGTAAGTTGAAAGAGATTCATGAATATTGTTTTGGGAGTGGTTGGCAATAGACCTGAGTCTCTGTCTGAGCTTGGTGACCATCTCTCATATTTTCCTTGCCTTTTCACAGCTTTTCCCCAGGCATCATAGATTGCAATTCTACCCAAGCTACACTCATGTTCTAGTGACTGGAGGCACAGAGTCTGCAGTACCTCCCAAGAGGAGAGCAGTCAGCTTTGCGGAGACAAGAGCTTGCCCTGACTTAAATGCAGTGGTACGGTCTCTGGGCTAGGCAGTTTCTCTGTTGCAGACTCCTGGAGAATATCCTAAAGAAGTACCGCTGTTTGTTTGATCTCTTATATTCTTCCTCAAGCATCCTTCATCCCTGCTGAATGCCTGATAAGGACAAGACTAAGCCTGCCCTGAAAAGGAACTGAAAGTCCTTACAAAAAAAAAGCTGAGAACCACAGGAAATGGGGAAAAATAATAAAAAATCATGAAGGAAATGCGATTAATATTCCTAAAAAAATCAGAAAAATAGAGCCAAAGGGTTCAGCACAGGACCAGTGACCTGGTGGCCATTGCTCACTTTGCTCTCTCTGGAGACAACAAAGCAAAGTCCCTGTTGGATGAAGAGACTAGACAGACCTTTGGCCCAACCTAGAAAAGCCATCCTTTTGTTTTTCTGTTCTCAAATGATGATACACTTGGTGTTCAGCCTTTTTATTGGGAAAATATATTACGAGTCAGTACTTCAGAAGTGATCGACGGGGTTTTGCAGTCCCCTCAGGTATTCCTGGTGAGTTTGAATGCGTTATCAATACAAGGCCTTGCCTTTGAAATAAAAATGATGGCTTACACTTCTATGGAGCATTCCCTTTCTGGAGACAGAAAGTAAGTGCTCACTAAATAAAGAACAGACAGGTTACGATTTGAAAACTCTAAAGAAAAGGCATCTCTAGATAGGATGTATTTGATACATCAAACACCGCACTTAAATAGCAAATATTCAAAACCAGAGATGACATCTCAAGAATTTGGACTGAGGCTTTAGGTGTTTGCAGTAATATTTATATAAGGGACTCACATAAAGTGGGCACCTAAGTAGATGAAAACAATAAATCCTGTGTACTTGAGGTACATGTGCCGTTTGTTCAGTCCTGCTAAATGTCAAGGTTTAAGGCTGCAGAGATAAGTCACCCCTCACTTGGATGATTTAGCAGTATCTATTGTGCCCATAAATACCTATGAGGGAGCGCCATTGCCCCAGACTACCTTTCACTTTGTTTATGGAATTTAATAAAACAGACTCCAAGGCTACTGCGAGCTCCTTCCTGCACATCGAGGAGCTGGTGCAGAAGTAACTAGCACCAAAAATGAACAGGTAATAGCCTATTCTGCTGGCCAGGATCTCTGTGTTTGGAAAACTTTGGCTGCCCATAAATGACACTGTTTTACATAAGCTTGGCACTTGTTTTTCATAGGCAGTGAAAGTCTGTTTACTCTCATTATGGTGAAAGTTCTTCAGAGGAGTCAGGCTGCTGCTTCCACCTATACTGCAGGCATGGCTTTTTTTTTTTTCCATGTAGTATTTAATTTTTTCTAAAGCCATAATGTGTGTGCCACTGCAGTCTGAGGCATGGAATGACAAGATTCCTGACACATTTGTTTGTCCTATTAAGTTGATGGGATATTTGGGGATTAGGTCTTCACATTTCAAATAAAGATGTTCATAAAACTTCCTCCATAGTTCAATCTTTGTATGTAAAAAGTCTGTTCGAACACTTTATACAACCATTGCACAACCACAATTTCTGCTGATTATAAGCCATTTTGGAGAAAAAAAAATTAAATTACTGATCTCAGAATCAACATCATTGTCCACAATTAAGACGGCATAATAAAGAACTAGCTACTTTACTGGCAACTAATTTCAGCTCCACAGATAATGGCACTTCACAGAAGAGAATATAAACATCTTTACAGATGTAACCGTCAGAGGTCAAGGCTATCTTGACATTTTTCCAAGGTCATACAGTATCAGTGTTAAACACAAACTCATACCTGTTTTACATATTAAAGAAGACTTATGCCTAAAATGTCAATTTAATTTTCAGCCTGAGTCCTTCACATATTGTGGCTGCAATGAAATGTGGAAGCTGTGTTCTTTTTACATAAGTAAGACTCCTGTATATTTCCATGCTCGCTGTAGGTAATTTATACCAAAGCACACATGCAGGAGGTATTAACGACAGCAGCAATTTCCATGCATTATCGCAGACAGTCTCTTTGTTTTCATAACAATATTCAAAACAAAAGGTTAGCTATAGGTAAGTGCAGAAATGCTTTTTGCTGTGCTCTTTCTTATGGTTCTAGGCTTATAAATGCAAAAGTTGATTGCTATGTGTTTGAACAAACACCACTGCCCAGGAATGCTGTGCGAAGAGAGCTGCAGGGAAGTCACTTCTATTTCCTGAGCACAGAAAACAAAGCAGATGTATTTCATCAACAGTTCTGTGAAAGAGCTGATGCCTGATTTCAGAGGAACTGGATATCTGCTCACTGGTTTAAGTCCTTCCTGGAAATGATGTTGTTAAGCTTGTAATCATAGAATGAATTATAGAATGGTTTAGGTTGGAAAGGACCTTGAAGATCATCGAGTTCCAAGCCCCCTGCCATAGGCAGGGACACCTCCCACTAGACCAGGTTGCCCAAGGCCACGTCCAGCCTGGCCTTGAAAACCTCCAGGGATGGGGCCTCAACAGCCTCTCTGGGCAACCTGTTCCAGTGCCTCACCACCCTCAAAGTAAAAAAATTCTTCCTAATGTTTAATCTAAATCTGCCCTCTTCCAGTTTAAAACCTGCCCTCTTCCAGTTTGAAGCCATTCCCCCTTGTCCTATCACTACATGCCCTAGTAAAAAGTCCTTCCCCAGCTCTCCTGTACGCCCCCTTTAGGTACTGGAAGGCCGCAATAAGATCTCCCCGGAGCCTTCTCTTCTCCAGGATGAACAACCCCAACTCTTTCAGCCTCTCCTCATAGGAGAGGTGCTCCAGCCCTCCGATCATCCTCGTGGCTCTTCTCTGGACACGCTCCAACAGGTCCATGTCCCTCTTATGTTGGGGACTCCAGAGCTGGATGCAGTACTCCAGGTGGGTCTCATGAGAGTGGAGTAGAGGGGCAGAATCACCTCCCTCGCCCTGCTGGCCACACTTCTTTTGATGCAGCCCAGGATGCGGTTGGCCTTCTGGGCTGCGATCGCACA
>VUYV01000051.1:3152743-3283838 GCA_008711295.1 Anarhynchus alexandrinus | reverse complement strand
AGGGGGGGGGGGGGGGTGGAAATATAAATGGAAAGAAAGAATTTTCTTGTTAAGGTAGAGAAAGGTTGTGTATTTTATAAAAAGGAAAACATTTACATAAAAACTTTTAAAGAATGGGATTAAGTGTTAGCACACACGTATATCCACATCAGTGTAGATTGTATGCAGTGAGGTCGAGAGGATAACTGTAGGATTATAAACTCTTTAGCCGAAGGACTGCTTGGTTTTGGTTTTCTGAGTGTACTTATATGTACTTTAGTAGAGTACATTCTTACTATGTTACCAATAATAATTTTTTCTATATTAATGTTTTCTATCTCTCCTGCCTGCCAAGTATCGAATGTATTTATTTCTTAGATGGTGGTGAACAGTGTAAGAAATAGTTCAATGCGTACACCACAGGCATCTTTTTTTTAAACTGTCATCTTTCACAAATCCTAACGATGTTCATGTTTAAGCAGTCTGCAAAACCTCCACCTCTCCCCAGTTTTGGTACTATAATTTTCTGGCAATCTGATTTGTTTGATTGTTGGTAGAGGTGTAGTCCTCAGACACTTTCTAAAGCTGGAAATAATTATTAGTAACAGAGAATAAAATATAGAAGTGACTTGCCATGGTTTTGAAATCTACTCCCACCCCCCCAGTATATTACAGCTGCAATAAACAGGTTTTCAAGATCTAGTCAGTGCATCGTTATCAAAAGAAAGAGGTCACCCATAATAACATCACTTCTGTGACTCAGGCAAAATGAGCATATTGCTGTGATGTCCCTACTTTTAAATGCCAAATGGTGCTTTTTCCATGAAGAACTGTGAGATTAGTTATGACAGCCGTTGATGTCAGCGGTAGAGACAACCAGATCCTATGAATTTCTAGATATATTAAAAATGCAAAATGTTTTGCAGTCACTCTCCACTGCTATTTTCTTTTACCCTCACTATGTCATTGAAACTAGGAAAAACTTAATTAGGTTTGTAATGAAATGCAAATGTGACATGTGGTATTTCTTATGTGTGTAAGTAATTGTTAGATTTCGTATCATAACCTTTTCCATTTACATTTCTGATGGCCCAAAACACCTCTTTATTTGCAGAATTTCAGATGTAGGATTTCGATCAACAAAGTCTCTGTACACTTCTAAGAAAATAGGGAAAAAAGAAAAAAATAGTTCTTTTCCAGCTTCTGCTCACATCCCCAGCTTGCTTGCTCCTAGAAATCATTAAATTCCTTCTTCAGCCTGAGCGAAGAGCTCTTTCAGACAGAGCTGTAAAGATATGAATTCATATTTTGTTTAGTGAGAATAGCTGTGATGGGTAACCTTGGCTAAGGGCCAACCTCCAACCCAGCTGCTCCCTAGCTCCTCCTTCCCAACAGGACAGGGAGAAAATGGGTCGAGATAAAGAGCGGGAGATCACTTGCCAATTATCGTCACAGCAAAACAGACTAGATTTGGGGAAAAACTAATTTAATTTATTACCAATTAGAATAGATTTGGTTAGTGAGAAACAAAGGAAAAAATAAACGAGCACCTTTCCCTCACATCCACCCCCCTCCACACTCAACTTCACTCCTGACTCCTGAGTCCTCTACCTCCCACCCCAGTGGGGTGGGGGGATGGGGATGGGGCTGTGGTCAGTCCGTAACAGCTCCTCTCTGCTGCTCCTTCCCCTGATCCAGCGTGGGCTCTTCCACGGGCAGAGCCGCAGGGGAATGTTTGCAGCCCCAACGTCTGCCCACAGCGTCCGCCCCTGCACCCTGCCAACACCTTGGCACCGATACCCACTACGTAGCCTTCCTCAAAATCACGATGTCATTTTCATTCTCTGGAATTCAAGAAATGATCCCATTTTGTGTGCAGAAGTGGTGTTCTACATATTGCCTCTTAATCCAGAGGACACTGTCTCTATGTGTTGGGAACAGGACAGCTCTGGCTCATACTCTGACTTTGGTTTCTTTCACACACCTTAATCTGCTTCTGTTTCTACTTTTTCAGCAGTTCTCTCCTTTGTGACAGCTCTCAATATTACTGAGTACATTGAGGATCCCATTCTTCTCTGGCATAATTTCTGAAATACTTTCCGTGTGTTCCATGTCTATTGAATAAGACCAGACCTCCCCCACTGCATTTTTCACACGAGTGATTTACTTTGCTGAGGGAAGCAAAGAGAAACAGCATTCCTGTTCAGCAAATCATGAAAGCAACTTGAAGCTAACTGCAACAAGTGTAGGATCAGCTTTATAGCTCATACAGACATGCAGCCATTGCAAAAGGTACTTACTACCAATTCCATCTAATAAGTAATTTTAATTGAATTCTGGCTTAATCCAAGACAAAGATCTCCCTGAAGCTATAGAAGTTTTTCCAACATAAGACTCAACTGCTTTATTCCAGTTGCTAATCATCCTCACTATTAAAAATATACTCCTAATTTCTGCTTTAGCTTTATCTAGTTCTATTCCAATTTATAGCAATTGTTTTCTGCTATTCTTTGTCCTCACATTCTATAGAGCACTTTAATGTGCTTGAGTTTATAAATCCCGGGATTACATTTACTCATTTTACCACCGCATTATGCTGCTCATAATAACTCCTTTTTAGAGTTATTATTTTCCAGAAGACAGTCCTCCCTTCGGTTGGTAGGGCCTGCATTCTTTGCTGGAACCGTATTAAAACACATTTTATAGGAATGTGTCCAATGAGCCAAATGATACAGACTGTGCTCCGTGATTGCTCCTTTCTTGTTTACGGCTCTGCCAATGCTTTCATCATTCACAGATTTGTACAGCACTTGTTTTATATTTAAGTCCACTACGTTGATGACATGCTGCATGTATTAACAGAACACCCTTCCAGTCGCCATGTCCCAGCAGCTGCTGCTTTTGCCATTTGTCAGACAGTTGTTAACCCTTTGGTACATGACCCATTGGTATCAGCTGGTGGAGATTCTCTTCCTTTATCTCTCTCTTTTTCCTAAGAAAGTAAAGCTTATTCAATTACTCTGTCTCAATAATTGTGTAATCCTTTTGAAACCCTGGCAAGGTTCAACCAGCTTGAGGAGGAAGGTAGAGCCCTGAGTAAGTCTCTCCATGTTTTACCAGGATAGGCAACTAGATATGAAAGAAACATCTTTTACGCTCTGCAATGAGAGCAAAGGTAAGAAGTGCACACTTCATCAGGTTCAAAGCCTCCACAGGGTGAGGTTAGGAATGAAATCTTTGACAGCTCTGGTGCTTGTGGACTTCCTTGCTGGTGAGAAGGCCCTTCCCTGACAGGTAGATGCAACTTATTTAACTGTGGACTTTCCCAGCCTCCTGTTTTCATGGCTAGTTTTCTTTCCAGAGTCCTCTCTTTATTTTCATGTGGATTTATGTAAATATATAGCAGTTGTAGTTGTGACACAAGATATAATGTGATAGCTTCACCCACCAGATCTCCCCCAAGAATGCACTAAGGATCAAAGAACGCCTTCTGTCTTATGCTAGTGGAAAGCTATTGAGAGCTTGAAGGCACACTGCATCTAAAAAGCAAGACTAATATAAACTCTTTTAGTTACTTTTTATCTTGATAAGTGTTAAGTTTTTCTCCTAAGTGTGATCAGTGCAAGATGTGTTGAAGGTGAATTGTGAAAAGCTTCAGGCAGAAAGAAAATGTTGCTTTTGTCTCTGTCTTTATATTACCTGTATATATATCTCTAGATAGATCTATAGGTAGATTATTTATGTTATTTATAGATATAAAATTTATATATTTTATATATATCCTTTACAACATTCTATATATAAAAATTATATCCATATAGATATAGATATTTATACGTATAAAAAGTTTAAACTTTCTCCTCATCTGCAATAGCCTTGTGTATATCAGTATAACATAAGCTGCAAAATTTCTGAAAACTTTTCTCGTGCTACAGAAAAATTGCTCTCCTTTCCTTCTCTCCACCCACTAAAATCCCTCTCTTTCTCTCCCACAATATCTCTTAGGGAAAATTAATTAAAATACAGGAAGACAAAATCTTTTTGTGAAATTATTGCTGGTTTAATATATAATGCATATCATATATATAATATATTAATACAATATAAATAATATTTAATGCATGTGACAGAACTGAATTTAACCCATACCTCTTATGCCAAATTACCTTCCATAATCCTTTTGCCTGCACACCGTGATTCCTTTTTCCCCATCACTTCCCTTTTTTTACTATTACCTCCTTTGCTGTGCCAGATCTGTCAGGTTTCCTGCCCTTTCAGGGCTTGATGAATAAGAAGCCAGTGGCTCAGTAAGACTCATTTTATTAGCTGTATCCGTGCTGGGATACAGGAGTAAGCCCCAAGTGAACTTCAGGGCAGAATTGTCAATCGTACATTATTTAACTGCTGGAGTGCTCTCAGGTCCCACTCCTGACATGCCAAGTTGGGACCTTTTCATGTAAGAGCGTGTTGGGCTGAGGAGCGTAAGCTTGAAAATAGTAAAGGTATAGGAAAAATACTATTGGAATATTAAATCCAGTCGTCCACACAGAAGCATGATGCAGCAGTGACTTCAATGATGTTGAACAGTGATGANGCAGGGTAACATAATGGTGTTCCACACAGGAAAAAAAGTATTGTAACAAGTGATTTACTTTAATAAAAACAATACTATATAGCTGCAGGGAACATTCTTTGTGCGGCTTAGCTCTAATGAAGTCTTTTTCCTAGACTGTGGCAGTGCTAATCATTTTATGAGTCACTGTGACAAGATTTTTCTCTTGTCAGTGATTCACAACTTCGTTCTGCTGAAATCTCTTGGAGGTTTGACCAGTCCCAGTGGACTCTAATTCCATTTATCTGCTCTCAGTGTTTCCCCCTTTGGCTATTCAAGTCCCAGCTTTGCCTTCCAGCACTCAGGTTATATCTGTACAACATACCCCTAACATATTCATAGAGATCCAAGCTACCTCTAAGCAAAGTAGTTGAAGTCCTGGGAGCAGTTTAACCTCAAAATAAATAACACTGTTCAGGCTACTTTGAAGCGCTAAGCACCTCAATTACCCTATTACATGTCAAGTGAAATCATATTTTGCCTGTTAAGGACAGGCTACGCTATATATATTGTACTTAAATTTGGTACGACCACAAGTACCTGTGTGTCTAAAGTCTAAATAATTGGAAATCTGTGGGATTTCCTCTTTTGGGGTCTACCTAGGGGTGCCTTGACAGCTGGGCAATGTGGAGAACAGGCAGACGGGCACACGCCACGTGCTGACCTGTGCGACAGTGGGAACTGTCACACCCGCAAAACCTGAACAGCACCGTGAGCTGAATTTTCACGAGGACTCTATCATAACACCGAACATCAGTATGTTTATAGCTTCACAGACACCACAGTGGAGAATTATGTGTCTGATTAATCATGTTTAATTACCAGCTCTTATTAGGCTCACATCCATTTTGGACACCATGCTGTAGTACAGCAGAGCCACCACCACCCGCTGTGCGAACAGAAGTGGCACACGGGCCTGTGCAGCTCCTGTGACTCCTTCTTGTCTGGAAACTGCAGGCAAAAACTGTGGTGCTGTCATCCAGAAAACATAAAGCACTTAATGTGCTTTCATCTCGGTTTACATAAACCTCATTTCAACACTGACATTTCAGGCTACCTGACATAGTGATTCACATGGAACGTAGCCCTGTATTTCAGGAAGAATTTTTGGACAACAATTATTTTTTTTTTCAGTTTATAGGTACAGATACATTGGCAAGAATGTTTGGGGTATATTAATCTTTAAAATTACATTAAAAAAAATCATATGCAAGACCCATACTTCTATCTTGTATACAAGTTAATTTGGTCATGAGAATTTACCTACCTGAATAATTGGAAGTTGGAAACTTTTTACAGGTCTTTTCGATATGGTTCTGAGCGTATATCTTTGTTCCCAATAGTGTTAGACTTGTCCAAGCTAGCTATGATATTAATATATACAATGTGTAAAACAGCTTGCATATCATTCCATCTACCTCCAAAGTCCTATTCTTTTTTTACAGCACACGCCATTAGAAAAATATTCCCATTGATGCTAAACACACAGCAGTAAGACATAAGAATCACACCCTCAGGCACACTTAAAACTATTGCACTTAGACCTCCTTAGCAAAATTCTATAAAAATAAAATAATCTACTTGTAAGTACTGACCCTGCTAAAGGAATTAATTTTAAAATTTAAAGAAAAAAATATTAAGAACTGAGCATCTGCTGTGGTTGTGCTTCTAAAATCTCCATTTGGCATACTCATCTGCATGCTTACACTTCCAGGATTTGTTTAGAAAGATGCTGGAAACATGCTGGTACCTTGCATGCCATAAAAATTATATAGATGAACAAATAATATAATTATTAAACTATATGTTAACTTTCCAATCAATGTGGAGCATTCAGAAGTTCCTGTCTCAGAACATCAGAACAGAGAGTCACCTTTTTTGTTTCGGTTGCTATGCAGCCTCACTATCCATTTTACAAAATCATCCTCTCTCTGGCACTAAATGTAATTAAGGACCTTTTCAAAATAATGATTTAATGATCTGCTTTTCTTTTTTTTTCCCCAAAGCGTACCTGAGCAAACAGAGCATCTGACTCGCTTACAAAAGGCCCAGACTATTATTTTACACGGACACATCATTGCAGCTGGCAGTGCTTCACCTGGATGATATGTCTTCAGGTAACAATGTGAATTAAGCACTAATCCATTAAAAGTTGGGTTGGGTTTTTTTTTCCCCCTGTGTTGACATTATATAACAACTCACAAAAACAACTTGAAGAAAGGAGAGCTTTGGCAAGACAGTTCTGACTCCACAGAGCTGGATTCTGATCTGAATTATGAAAAGGCAAACACTGAACCCTTTACAGAGGACCACATAACTTGGTATTTCCATTTCCTCATGGAAACCGTTCTAAATTTACTGATGGTTTTGCAGCCTTCCATCCAGTCTTTGGCTAAGCATATTCACCTAAGGCCTTTGCCCCAAAATAAGAAAATTTGTGGCTAAGTTCTTAGCTCTGCTTTGGTCTCTTTAGCACCTTCCATTTAACAAACAAGCTTCAAAACAGTTGAAACTCACCAAATAGAAGTCTCATGTAGGAATGTTGGGACACTACATGCCATTCCTTACAGCCACAGCATAGAGGAAATACTGACGTTGCCCTAGAGAAAGGAACTTGACCAGAATATTTTGTCATTTTGTGCCTAACTAGCTTTGACTTAGCATATGACTCCGAAAGAACTGCAGCTCAGGACTGGCCTAGCAGCCGCAGTTCTGTACCATAGTAGGTGACTTCCTGAGTAGAAAAATTGCAAAGGTGTTCTCCTTAGGTCTGCTTGTTGGACTGTTGTGTCTGCACTATTATTTTAGAGAGGCTGAGTTGAACCCCAGATTTGCTGGTGGCCCTACCCTGGTGGCTGCCAGGAAAGCACGTGGACTGGCTCGGGGGGATGAAAACTTCAGCCACACGCTGTGCTCTGTGATACGCATGTGTGCAGCAGGGACAGGTCCCTCTTCAAATGGGCTTCAGCTGACTGCCTTCAATTTGCTCTTGCAGTGATGGCCCGGGACTGCAGTCCTGACCTGAACTGTGGGAGCAGGGCCCAGATGGGATTTGAAGGTAATGTGGGTCTGGGATGTTTCAAGAGCCTTAGGTGAATATGGTGCTACCTCATATAAGGTAGCCCATATATGGGTTTCATTGTGTTCTGGAGAGCAGCAAAATCATTTTCTGTATAAATGGAGGTGGAGGCAATGCATCTAAGCAACAGATTTTTTCTTTGCCCACCAGAAAATCACTTCATCTTTTTTGCTTTAGTTAAATGGATTTAACTGCTCCCAGTGAACAGACGGGACTGATTTATGTTTTCTGAAGAACTTCATGCAAGTTGCCAGTTCTTTCATTTTACCCATTTTTCAGCACCTTCTGACTAAAATTGGCTGAGTTTTGCTGATTTCTAACTGATGATGCCAAAGTTGATCCCAAAAAACCAGTCATGATTTCTTCAATCTTCTTTCAGAGAGGGATCATCTTGGAGGGGAGCAAACCATCTTAGAGGTGTTTCATGGCAAGGTGGGAAAGAAGGAGGAGAAAGCATGTTTACACGCCTCTCAGCTTTCTGCTGAGGAGATTCACCATCAAGAGCAGGAGTAGTACAGTGAGGATATTCCCCTCATTCCAGATTTGTCTCAGACATCTCATTCTTTCTGTGGATTGACATGGCCACAGCTCCTGGCTTACACCAGTGCTGCTCCTCAGCCTGCTTTCTGTTTCTTCCAAGCAATTTTTATAGCTGGAGCATCAGCCTTGCAGCAGCTTCTGTCTGAGATGCTCAATAGAAAGAAGTTACTTAGCTTGGTCAGAACACCTGGTAAGAAGAACAAGGTTTTTTGTCACAGCTTCTTCCTTCATGCCTCAATAGACATCCCTGTTCCTTTAGCACCTGTTCCTCAGCTGCTGCTATAGCCTGGTAAGTATTTCACATCCGTGTCTCTAAAGCCTAACCAAGAGCCAAGTTTGACAACAAGACAGTGACTTACACAAACACAGCTCAAACCTGAAGAGAAAGGCAGCTCACCTGGGGAAACGAAGCACATGGAAGAAGACTGGGGTTTATATCCCTTAGAATAATGTCGAAGTATGCTAACAACACCGCAGTAGGCAAGCTTTGATAGAGGCACTAGTGAAAATGACCCAAGGATCCAGGGGAACAGAAGAACTGGAACATTGTCCTCTTTATGCCTCCTGTAAAGAAGAGAATACTTTTGGGGGGTGGCTTTTGCAACTGGCACAAAACTCAACCTATGTAAAAAAAACAAACTAACCAAACCAGGTTTTTCCTAAGTTTTCTGACTTCCTAAGGCTGGATGATCCAGGTCCAGGAGCTACTATCGTGTACTACTGTGTGATGCCAGTGATGTGAGTTGAACAGTGCAGTATGAGATTTAAACAAACTGTGCACAATTATTTTATTTTAGAGATTTTTAGATGTCTTTTGACTTTCTCCATTATACCGAAAAATTGCTTAATTCATTAACATTAAATAAATACATATCTGAAACGCAAAACCATCAAATGTTGGATAAAAATATTCATTCCATTTCGGCTACCTTGCAGCTGAAGTGCCAGACTTAAATCATTAGTTTCATTCATACCAATGAGTTTTCAAAGAGAGATTATGGCCTTTAATAAAATAATACAACACCTAACTCTTATATGTTGCTTTTTTCAAAGCTACATGTCACAATGCTTTAGAAAGGAAGTCAGCATCATTAAAATTAATGAGCAGGTTTAGAAATGAGTGAGTAAGGTATCACACATTCAGAAATGATTGCAAAATCGGTTGCTGTGTGCCTGCATCCAGACAGAACACTAAGATTAAGGCACAAAACTGTTGCTTGTTTTCCAAAACACGTAGTGATGTAGTGGGTGAACGGGAGAAAACATAATTTCCCCCAAATCTCTTTTCATAGGACTCTACTGGAAGGTTCTTGTTTTCTGGGCCCACTACTGATTTCTAAAACAACTACATTTTTAGCATCTCTGCAGTTGCATTCTTATTCTTTCATTTTCTCTGAATGACAGTGCTGTCTGTCCTCTTTCAGAGTAGCTGGGTAACTGCTAGGAAAAAAAAAAGAAGACAAATAAAGGATCATTGTAATATATTTAAATATACAAAAATAACAGCTGGAAAAGAATGTCCTTTATGTTTCCCCTTCACTTAACCGCCAGCCCTCTGTATGTGGGGCAGAGGCAGCGAGTCACAGCAAGTCTCGTAAAAATGGCTTTCTCTGAGGTATTTGCAGAACTATGACACTTATTTTTGCCAACCTTGTAAAAAATGGAGGGCTGTAGCAGCACACAAGAATGTGCATATCTTCATGCACACACATTTCCACACATGTATGCTATCCTTGCTTCTGGTACTTTCCAAGGCTGGAAATGTAGGAAGGCATCCACCGTGTAGATAACCTGCTATTGTTCCTTCAAGCTTCCGAGTTACTTTCATAGGGTTCTAATGAGCATATCCCTTACATCAACGATTTTATTTTTTTTACATTATAACATTTTCTGGCAAGAAAAGGTGGAATATTTTGCTAGATTTATGGCAAAGGAAAGGAAAATGCACGAACACTTTCTACAGCTAATTTACTTTTACAGAAATAAAATTAATATAAGTATCTGCTATGCTCCATGTCAATAAACTACACCTTTAAATTCAATCAGCCAAACCTTACTGTAAGCAAGAGTCATGTCAACAGTTCATTCTCTCTTGAATTCCTTTTGAATAAAATGCATTACTGAAGCTTATAGTACCTGGTGCTTGAGAAAGAATGAAAGGAAAAAAGAAAGAGAGGTAAATTCCCATGATAAAAAGCATCTTACTTTTTTTAACCAAAATTTACCCACATTAATGAATGTCATTGAAGTTCAGCATTCTTTAAGGTATAAATGCTTGAAAGGTTCTTTTAAGATGCAAAGAAAGATGTAGCTAGGTAACCTAAAGAACAAAAGAAGAGGGCAGACAATTGTCATGGGACCTGTCAGACTATTAATGATTTTAAGGGAAATGAATTTTATCTGAACCTTCAGAAAATCTTTTGGTATTTTTAAAGGTAATATTTGTGGTTAGTAACTTTTCTTAAATTCCTCACCTCCCCATAATGCAATAACAGGAGATGAGATGGAACCCCTTAATCATACACTGCCTAACAATTCCCCCCTTTTTGATTATGAAAAATAAGATGACAATTCCAGTCAATTAATCTCTAGTTTGCTTTGAGGGTCATATTAAGAATATTCTCAGTGAACAAACTCCAAATGTTCAACAATGGTCTCTGTCAACAGTGGTGTACTCAGCTAGAAATGCACACGGTTTTCATATGATTGCGAATCATCTGTTGCTTACAGTGACGAAAGATTCAAACAGCTGTATAAGACTTACAGGGCACATTTGCATCAGACTGAATGTTTAACCTTGTTTCTGTCGTTTGTGTTACTGAATAATCCAGCCATGTAAATTGTACTGCAGTTTCATTTAACATTTTATAATATAGATACACTGTTGAGATTGCAATGATGAACAGTTACCCTAGGTAATGTCATCTGAACTCACCCCTCAGCAATGCACTTATTCCAAAAGTCCAAGGATACCAGCTCAGCATTGCAATAGCATTGTTTCTGCATTTGCTCCCTCTCTCTCCTCAAAGGGCTCAAATCAAGCCAAAATCCTCTAACATCCTTTGACTGTGAGTTTGTTTGGCTGGGTTTTGTCCTTATATTTTCTCTATGTACAAGGCCAAGGGTCCTACTTAATTCCATTACAGTGGCTAATTATGACAACAACGATCAGTAAAACCCCAGAATCCTTCTGCTGTACTGCACTTGACATGAGACACAGCCAAACAGGAACTGTAGTAACGCAGTTAGAGATGGAAAATCACTCTTGAGTTTCAATCCTTCTTGTATTAAAGCAAATAACTGTTGTGTTTTTACTCACTTCACTTTCTTCAGAGTATAAAATTACAGACAATAGTGTATTGCACACAGGAAAGAAGAGGAGCTAAACATCTCGCTGTGATTACCGGGGTGGTTGTACTGTTCTCAAACAAGTATAATTCTCAAAAAAGTATAATCATACAGGTGTATAGATCTATAGCTTTCCCCTCTCAGCATTTGGTTGACAAATATATGCCCAGACTGTTTAGACTCTGAGAAGATTGGAAGCTATTTTGCTATACTTAACAGAACACCGAACTTATTGCCATGCTAATTATGAACACATCTTGTTATCAGCTTGAAATGGAAAGGTGAGCCTGTGCCTGTCTCTGAGTGGTGGTGCAGACCCACCACCATAAGGTGGGGTGGAACAGGACCAGGCACTGTGTCATCACTCGACAGATGAAGCGTGAGGATACATGACTCACCTTGTGCTCCTGCCTCCTGCGCCAAGGGCATACTTCAGGAAGATAAAGCCAAGAAAAATTAAGTGATTGACTGCCTTCAGAATGATGAAGAACTGAAAATCTCTACCCCAGCAGATATGCTTGAGGAGGAATAAATGGCCACTGTGGATTTTTGTGATAAGGGCTCTATGTCAATGACTTTGCTGCTGGTTTGCACAGAGTTGGAGTGGAGTGATTTTAAAAGCCCATGAATATATCTACTATAACACCCAAGTCAATTACAGCTTTAACTCATTTCAGAGAGCTGACTGCAGATGGTGTGTACTCAGGTACCTCTGCCTGAATACAACTGGTTTTGGCATCGTGACAGCTAGATATGAAATAAACCCCAATCACATTCAGCCAACAAGTTGATCACGAGTAATGGAGCGCACAGAGCAAGGCAATCTGTCCAGTCATCATTAATGTCAATCAGCTAAGCTGAGCCTCCATAATCATGCTCAGACACAATAAAATATCCCAAGATATTCCAGTGAGGGGCAGACCCAAAGGCTGCCTGTACCCTTAAAACGTGAATATTTCAAAGAGTAAAATAATGTAGCTGCTAAGTCTGTTGAAGAGCAATCGACTCCCAGCACATATTCTTCCATTGACTGTGTGACACACAGTGGAGGCTGACAGGGCATGGTAGCCTTGACTCTCACTCCCCTGTCTTCACTCCTTCCTATTTCAAAAAAGCTTTTTATACAGAACATTTACTGAGAGTTTTTAGGCTTCACAGATATTTTCTTTATCTCTGATCCTGAAAAAAATCTTTACTTCCACTTCCATGCTTTATCATTGATACGAACAACATCGGATCAGTCTGTCTTAAAAATGGATGAATATTATTGAAAGAGAACTTAAAAGCTGGCAAAGATGCTATGTAAAGGACAAGTTCTTCAGTTCCAGAAATGGACAAGGTGTGTAAGATAAAGTAGAATTTAGTTTCTCTGCTTGACTTAGTCATAATTGTTTACTGCTTGCATGAGCTTGTTCAGCATCTTTAATTCAAGCAAAATTAGATCCCTGCTTTGTTCTCTCCCTTTGTCTCTTATATACACAGAATAAATGAAGAGATATAAACCATTCAGGCACATGCAAAATATATATTTTTTTAAAAAAAAGCTTTTGATGAAATTGTTGCTACCTGGAACAGCAGTAATATTTTAAGTTTATTTATTCATAGTTACTTGCTTTGTGAATCAATAGAGCTCTAATGCCTAGGCATAGTTCACGCAATTTAAAGTCAGAAGCGTTAACATTTTGCTAGAAAAAAACAGAGAGGCTGTGCATTTTTCAGTTTTAATGGCACTACTCCTAATTAAACTATTTTCTTTTTAAAATATTCATTTTTAATTTACATGGATTTACATGGCTATAGCTATGGGAAGAACCTTTTCTGAGAAGGGACCCATAGAAAGAAAAAAATCTTGTCTAGTCACTTACAGTTAAAATCTTCAAATTTTGTATTCACTGAAAAATCAATACAGGAGGTAAGTATTGTATTGCTTTTGGAAGCACTGAGTTTCAAGCCTAGACATATCTCCTGCAAAGCAGAAACTGTACAGTAATTTTATAACAAAAGGTACTGTAGGAAGGTGATGCAGCAACTAAGGGGACAATTTTAGTAATGCAAAAACAAACATTAAAGGAATCATGGGACTGAAATGTGATCGCCATTTTTAGGCCTGATAATAATTTCTGTCAGAGTAAGCTCCAATATGAAAAGGAAACTCACTGATTAATATTATTATTGATTATTATACTCTAGTATGAATTGATAAATAATTGAGCTGCTATTGCTTGGGTTGGAATATTAGTATCATGAAGTCTTTGTTCAAGTACAAATTGTGGACATTTTACAAAATAAAATGTCAATATTGTCTCATCCAAACTTTGCTTTTAAAGCTGCAGACTACATTTCTGTGAAACTCAAGATAAATGAGACAGTAATTTACCATTTTTCAAGCATCCAGAATGTGAATAGCCTGAGGTTGGTCCAGTGTCTTGATGTTCATTCAAATCACCGGGTAAATCAAAACTTTAGATTTCCAATAAATAGATCTTTTAGTACAGAAATTGTGATACAGTTGTGAGATGGTTGTGAAATTCTTGAGTGGCCTCCACTTGCCTGTTTTACTCATAACATTCGGATTATTGTATATGAATGCCTCACAATCTTCAGTATATAGTAGAATAATAAAAAGGTCTAGAAGAGGACTTAAGAAGTCACTTAGACTACACCATTATGAAGACTGGATCCACTGTATCTGTTATTTCTGACACATTTGTCTTAAAAGTTTCAATTATGGAGCTTCCTCATCCTTCCTAGGTAATTGATTTAAGTGTTTAACTGCCCTTAGACATAAAAGGGTTTTCTTACTGCCTAACCAAAAAGTACTTCACGGCACTATGAATTCACTTGTTCATGTCATGTCTCTGGTGATTCTAGAGAACAGATTTTGTTCCTCTTTGTGCCAGTCTTTTTACATATTTGAAGGTAGTTATTTTTTCCTTAGACTGAAGAAATTCAGTTCTTTCATGCTGTACTCAGGTTGTGTCCTGTAGCCCCATGGTCAGACTTCTTGCTCTTCTCTGGATCATCCTGGAGGGAAATGTCTTGAATTAAACATAGCTGAGGTCTGTCCCTAGGCAGAATGAATTTCTTCATGTATCTGACATTATATAAACCTCAATAGCTGCCTCTTTCCCTTTTTTTTTGCTGCAGTATGGTGTTATAGCTGCTAGCCCACAGACATATTTGCCTCCTGTGTCCTTACTAGGTAAGCTACACCAATGTGCAATGGAACTGAAAAATTATGTGTACAGAGGAAGAGAAGTCAAGGGAGTCCACTCACTCTGTGCCCTGATGGAAAAAGATCTGCTTTTATGATAGGAGTCACAATCGAGTACATACATTTGAGTGCCTGCTCAAACATACCTGCAATTAAACCACAGGATGTCATTCCTTGTGCCCATTCTTCTTTTAGATCTATGAAAGTGACACTCCTTGCTCCCCCACTTCAGAAGTTACCTATAAAATGCTGAGTTTCATGTGACTTCAGATTTGTCCCTTAGGTTAAAAGGGGCATATAAAGCAGCCTTTCACTTTCAGAACAAGTTCTCTACTTGCTTGTAAAAGGTTCACTTCCTCTTATGTTTTCGTCAGCATCATATATCTAATGCTAGCGCCAAATATCTTTAACTCAGAGGCTTCCCAAGCTAAACATGTTTTCTGTATGTATAGTAAACTTCAACAGATTGATACTTCATTAATTTGTCTGGACGCTTCCTGAGCTCAGGTAAACTCTTTATAGGAGTAATATCTGGTGACAAGGGATACCATAGGTACATGTTACCATCTTCTTTTTTTCTTTTTTTTTCTTTTGTCCTGTCTTTGATGTGTTCTAGCTCATGTGCTGGAGGAAGGACTGAGCATCCAATTTCTAATATTCTTCTCCAGACCACTGCCTCTGTGACTTTGCCAGAAAAGGATGAAGCTGCTCGCAAGTCAAGGTCAAGAGCGAAGTTTTAAAGTGAAGGAAAGCCAACAAGTATAGCATAAAACATAGTTTTCTAGGACCCATCCACTGTGGATAAAGTCACTAAAAGTCTACATTCCTAAAGAAACAATGGGACCAATAATGACTGTAACAATATAAGGAGATGGTGAATAGATGGAACAAATAGAGTGCCATATAGAAATGGGGTTGGAAGGAAATTTAAGGGTTAATCATGCAAGTTTCTACATGAAAGTTGGAAGTCTAAATAGCCAGATGGGGGCATAACTCTGAATAAAATAAAAACATGTGGGAAATTTAGTGGAAGACAAATAGTAGCACACACCGCTACCAGAATGCAACATAAGTAAGGGACCTAAAATAAGCTGTGCAGTATATGGTTTTTAAAAATGTCAATCCTTATGATTTTTTTCTGTTTCCAGAGGAAAGAATATTTAATTTCTGATTCATTTATTCCCTCACATAACCCAATAAATGTCAAGCTCTGTTTATAACGGGATGGGACCATGACTTGAATTGTTAGCACAAGGTATAATAGCAAAAATAGTGGAAGGATGGGATTCCAAAATGATTGCTTATTCAGAAGGATATAAATATAGTTGCAAAACTGTTGGCTTTTATTTTCTTTAAATGGCACACAGCTGTCTTATGCTGTTCAAATCTTTAAGAACATAAAAAATAGAAGAAAACAAAGAATTGCTGTCTGAAGGAAACTAACTTTACCTTTATACCTAAAGCTAGAGGGCATGACTACAATTTCAAGCCTTTAACAAGTTCAACTTGGCTAAAGGACGTTTTTCAGACCTGAAAAGCTCTGATACTCTGCCTATGTAGCATATACACATGAAAGAATAGGGAGTTTCTTAGCTGTTCCCAAATGAAAATAACTTCTAAAAAGAAGAAGAAGAAGATGGAAGCATCAAATACTCACTTGAAAGAAATTCCAGAGGAGGACTTCTTTAATCTCAGACAAAAATAATTGGAGGGGACTAAGTGACTTAAAGTGATTCACAAATTGGTCAAAAAAAATTTCACATCCAGAAGCACCATAGAGATCTCTTGTAATGCCTGTATGAGTCCCAGTAGCACAGATACCTTGATGAATTACCCTCAGTGGATAAAGAGCAATCGACCAAAAAATATTTATCAACTTTGATCAGAGATACTAACTTGTGCTGAACTTTTGCTGTCAGAACTAGATGGTTACCAAAAGTCCTTCGAAATCCACCTGCCACTGCTGTGGTTATGATGCAGTTGTATTCAAAAAGGAAAGTGCATTTTCTTGTACACAGGGAAAGAAGAAGGATCTATAAAATATAAGGAACAGGTGACCAAATCACTGACTGACAGAAAAAGCAATGTTTATAAGGACTATAACAAATCTCCTGTTCTAATAAAATTATTATATCACTGATTAGGAGTGAATGTTATGTTCAGGATCAGTTATATCAGCTTGAGTACAAATACCGAGTGAAAAAAGGCTGCTTTGCTGCACAAGCTTTACATCCAGGAAGAGAAAGAACAAATTTATTACACTGACCTTGCTCTACCTGAATTCTTTTCAGATCAAGAAAAAGCTATTTCTCAAGTTGCTAACACAAGGTTTAGAAAGGTAATATATGATCTAAAAGAAGCTGAAGAAAGCTATGTTGAGATGAGGAGAGATATGTGAACAAAAGTAGTTAAACAGTGAATAAGAGGAAAAAAGGATTGGAATTGGAGAGGATAGCGGTAGTCCAGTGTCAGAAAGTCTTTTGCCTAAATTTTTGGCCTTTATTGTTCATAGTTGCTTTCTTTTTCTTTTAACAATTCAGTCACTAGCTATTTTTAAAGTTAAATTTGAAAAATAAGGAAAAGAGAGGAAAAAGATCCCGGCAACAGCTCTTTCTATTGCTGTTCTCCTTTTATCTTTTTCTCCATATATTTTGTGGGTTTGTTTTTGTATTACTGCAGCAGTTCTGAATTTTAATGATAAAGCACTTGGCTTAAACCCAACATGTGCAATAATAGGCTTAGTTACTCAGTACTTGTCCAGAATCTCTGAGAATTTTAAACCTTAACATCTTTGGAACCAGTACATATCTTATCCCTAGGTTAAAATAAAAAAGAGAGTGTACGCCAGAACATGGAAGTTTTAACTTGATCTGAAAACCCTTAAAGAAAGAAAGACTGATTTTTTCCCAAAAAACAAAAGCAAAAGAAGTTGAAAATTGAAAAAGTAAAAAAGTGTATTATCAGAATCATAGAATCACAGAATGATCAGGGTTGGAAGGGACCTCTGGAGATCATCTAGTCCAACCCCCCTGCCAGAGCAGGGTCACCTACAGCAGTTGCACAGGACAGCATCCAGGCGGGTTTTGAATGTCTCTAGAGTCAGAGACTCCACCACCTCTCTGGGCAGCCTGTGCCAGTGCTCTGCCACCCTCAAAGTAAAGAAACTCCTCCCCATGTTTAGATGGAACTTCCTATGTTCAAGTTTGTGCCTGTTACCTCTTGTCCTATCACTGGGCACCACTGAAAAAAAATACTGTTCCCATCCTCCTGGCACCCTCCCTCTAAGTATTTATAAGTATTGATAAGACCCCCCCTCAGTCTTCTTTTCTCTAGACTAAAAAGACTCACGTCCCTCAACCTTTCCTCATAAGAAAGATGCTCCAATCCCTTCATCATCTTCATAGCCCTTTGCTGGACCCTCTCCAGCAGTTCCCTGTCCTTCTTGAACCGGGAGCCCAGAACTGGACACAGTACTCCAGATGTGGCCTCACCAGGGCAGAGTAGAGGGGGAGAATGACCTCCCTCGGCTTGCTGGCCACACTCTTCTTGATGCACCCCAGGATGCCATTTGCCTTCTTGGCCACCAGGGCACGTTGCTGCCTCATGGTCATCCTGTTGTCCACCATGACTCTCAGGTCCCTTTCCACAGAGCTGCTCTCCAGCAGGTCATCCCCTAACCTGTACCGATGCATGGGGTTATTTCTCCCCAGATGCAGTACCCTACACTTGCCCTTGTTGAATTTCATAAGGTTCCTCTCTGCCCAACTCTCCAGCCTGTCCAGTTCACGCTGTATGGTGGCACAGTCTTCCGGCATGTCAGCCACTCCTCCCAGTTTTGTGTCATCAGCAAATTTGCTGATGGTACACTCTATCCCTTCATCCAGGTCACTGGTGAATTACAGGACTGGACCCAGTGCTCACCCCTGAGGAACACCACTCGTTACTGACCTCCAACTAGACTCTGCACCACTAACCACCACCCTCTGAGCTCTATCTGCCAGCCACTGCTCAATCCACCTCACTGTCTGTTCATGTAACCCACACTTCCTAAGCTTGCCTGTGAGGATGATATGGGAGACGGTCTCGAAAACTGTGCTGAAGTCAAGGTAGACAACATCCACTGCCCTCCCCTCGTCTATCCATCCAGTCACACCATCATACAAGGTTATCAGATTAGTTAGACAAGACTTCCCCTTAGTGAATCCATGTTGGCTACTTCTGATAACCTTCTTTTCCTCCAGATGCTTGGAGATGATGCCCAGAATGAGCTGTTCCATCATCTTTCCAGGGATGAAGGTGAGGCTGACTGGTCTATAGTTTCTTTTGTCTTCCTTCTTGTCCTTTTTGAAGACTGGAGTGACATTGGCTTTCCTCCAGTCCTCAGGCACCTCACCTGTTCTCCAGGACCTTTCAAAGATGATGGAGAGCCACCCAGCAATAACTTCCACCAGCTCCCGCAGTAGTGGTGGGTGCATCCCATCAGTACCCATGGAGTTGAGAATATCCAGTTTACCTAACTGATCTCTAACTTGTTCTTCTTCAACCAAGGGAAAGTCTTGCTTCCTCCAGACTTTCTCTGTTACCTGCAAAGTCTGGGACTCCTGAGGGATGGCCTGAGCAGTAAAGACTGAAGCAAAGAAGGTATTCAGTAACTCCGTCTTCTGTGCATCATCTGTCACAACAGCACCTGTCTTGTTAGACAGCAGGCCCATGTTTGCCCTAGTTTTCCTTTTGCCTCCAATGTACTTGAAGAAACTTGAAGAAGGGAATGTATCTGGCTCATACACCACATGGGTGTGCCGCCATCGAATGGGACCTCAAGAAGCTGAAGAAATGGGCAAGGAGGAACTGCACAAAGTTCAATAGAGGTAAATGCCAATTCCTGCCCCTGGGGAGGAATAACCTCAGACATCAGGACAGGCTGGGGGAAACTGGCTGGAAAGCAGGTCTGCAGGGTAGGACTTGGAGGTCATGGTGGACAAGTTGATTGATCCAGCAATGTGTCATTGCTGCAAAGAAGGAAAATGGTATCCTGCCCCCAGCATATACTGGTGCCTGGGCTTGTTCCTCCCCAGGGGCAGGACTTTGCACTTCCCCTTGTTGAACTTCAAGAGGTTCCTGTCAGCCCATTTCTCCAGCCTGTCAAGGTCCCTCTGGGTGGCAGCATGATCCTCTGGTGTATCATTTCTCCCAGTAACCAAAACAGGGCTCTGATTTCTGAAATCATGCTGGACCCTGAATCTCAGGGAGCTGAAGGCACCTGAGGTGACAAGCAACAGTCTCCTCTGTTCAGCATTCTCCTCTGGCTAGCTCTAAAGCAGATTCCCACCCAGTGCGTCAGATACGCTCTTGGGCATGCTAGATTACATGCAGAGATTAGATGTTTAGACATTCACTGGGAGAGGTAATATTTTAAAAAGCTAGGACTAACTGCATTTAATTTGTAGGAGACT
The DNA here is from genome assembly GCA_008711295.1 of Anarhynchus alexandrinus. Taxonomy (NCBI): domain Eukaryota; kingdom Metazoa; phylum Chordata; class Aves; order Charadriiformes; family Charadriidae; genus Anarhynchus; species Anarhynchus alexandrinus. Next base: position 3,263,613 of record VUYV01000051.1, on the reverse strand, counting down.
AAACTCTATTTTGGCTGCTGACAACGACTTTTTAGCCAAAAGAGAAAAGCAGCTTCCTATGACTGGAGGCAGAATGTGAACTGATTCCTATAAGCCTTTATTCTTCCATCTGTTGACCAACCAGCTTTCTTGAAGACTTCCTTCACCCCATATAGGAAAGCAGATGGAGTTGAGAAATTTACCTGGAGGCAATCCCCGTCTGTCTGCACCCAGACCATAACCTGCCATGACCTCCACCTAGTTATGAGGTGGAAGGTTAGCCGAGGTGTGGGAGCTTGACTGTCACCTCTCCCCAGAAGTTTGAAGTCGAATATTCCCAGTAGCATGGAGCCGGAGCTCTTGGCCCTGTGCACAAGCAGAACCTTTCATAAACTCTAAGAAGTTACTAAAACAATGTATAAAAAGCAATGCAAGGATAACAAACAAGAGTGCCAATGCTAATTAGGGTTAGCCAAGGTTTTCCCATTCATACAGCTAAGGGAGCATATGGGAAATGTCATGTTGTCATAGCAGATTCTTTACTTCAAAAAGTTGTGTGAAACATCAAAGCCAAGTAAAATAATAGCTGCATACAACAAATATGAGGTACAAGAGCTTTGGATAATATATCTTTTTTCACTGCCTGAGAAGGGTTGCAGTAAGAATACATACAGAAATGCAATCTGCTGTGTTGTCTATTGTCAAGCTGTTACTCTGCCTCTTCTTCTGAGATATTTCTGTATTTTTATATAAAAGCATTTAAAATAGGCATTTTAAAGAGAAGTTATTTTATTCAAACAGCACAGAAAGCCCTAGATTAACAAATATTATTAACTGAAAAAATGCTATGCCTTGTAAAGCTTGAAAGACTTCCTTTTCGTACGGATGTGGCTCTCTTTTCTTCTTGTAGTCTATAGGACTGAATTAGAAGAGAGTCAACAGTTCTGGTTGTGTTAGTTAATGACTAATCCAAATCTTAGAGTACTTTCTTAAAAATATTACTATTGTACAGCATGTAGATCTTTCTTCAATGTGATAGTTCTGTACAAATAATAAAGAAGACATCTCACCCTCTGTGTTGGGACTGACCTAGGAAAGAAACCTTTTCAGATGTTGTTTCAAAAGCTCCTGTGTATATATGCCGTATGTACATATAACACTCGTGTGAGTAATTTCAATGACTGTTGGCTTCTCTAAGGAACACTGACGTAATTTTGAGCAGATAAACAGAAGCCAGTGGGAGGGGCCCATAGATTCAGATGAATGTCTGCTTACCAGAATGTGTAACAGGTTGTTTTACTATTCCTACAAGGGAAGAAGTAAGGCAGTGAAAAGTATGTTAGACTCAATATGTGAATGAGCTGTTTGTTTGCTTTTTTAGTCTTGTTTCTCCTCTTGTATTTTGCATTAAGAATGCTGTTGGATTTTCTGTTCACAGATTCCCAAAGAAAGGAAACACAAGTAGCTGAAAAGTAGGCATTGCCAGAAGTTTCCTGTCTATTTCTGACTCCCTTGCCTCTGACACATGAAAAGAGGAACACTTTGTAAGAACAGATGTTTTCTCCTTGTGTTCTTGGTTAGCCCATGCCACATGACCCAGCTCCTTGCACTGTGGTTTCTGTTTTTCAGCCATTTTTTTCTTAAATAATTTTTTTTCCTGTTTTCCATTTAACCTGACAGATGAGTGGCAAGCGCATCAGTCAGCTTTAACACAGTCTGTGGTTGCTCAAAGCCATGCTTGGGAAGCCTAACAGGGTAGCAAAATTGAGTCTTAAACTGTGTGTGAACCATCAGAAGTTCAAGTCATATCATGGAATCACGGAATTTTCAGAGTTGGAAGGGACCTCTAGACATCATCATTGGGAACCACTGAAAAGAGTCTGGCTCCATCCTCCTTCAACCCACCCTCTAGATACTTGTACGCAGTAATAAGGCCTCCCCTCAGCCTTCTCTTCTCCAGGCTAAAGAGTCCCAGCTCTCTCAGCCTTTCCTCATAAGGGAGATGCTCCAATCCCTCAATCATCTTGGTTGCCCTTCGCTGGACTCTCTCCAGCAGTTCCCTGTCCCTCTTGAACTGGGGAGCCCAGAACTGGACAGAGTATTCCAGTTGTGGCCTCACCAGTGCAGAGTAGAGGGGAAGAATGACCTCCCTCGACCTACTGGCCACACTCTTCCCTATGCAGCCCAGGATTCCATTGGCCTTCCTGGCGACAAGGGCACATTGCTGGGTCATGGGTAACTTACTATCTACCAGGACCCCCAGATCCTTCTCCTCAGAACTATTTCTCAGCAGGTTCAACCCTAACCTATACTGGTGCTTAGCATTCTTCCTCCCCAGGTGCAGGACCTTGCACTTGCTTTTCTTGAACCTCATTAGGTTCTTCTCNCATTACTTTCCCAGGGACAGAGGTGAGACTAACCGGCCTGTAGTTCCCTGGGTCCTCCTTCTTGCCTTTTTTGAAGATTGGAGTGATGTCAGCTTTCCTCCAGTCCTCCGGCACTTCTCCTGTTCCCCATGACCTTTCAAAGACTATGGAGAGTGGTCTAGCAATAACATCTGCCAGCTCTCTCAGCACTCGCGGGTGCATCCCGACAGGGCCCATGGACTTATGGATGTCCAGCTTGGCCAAGTGATCTTCAGTTGAGGTCCTCCTCAACTGAAGGAAAATCTTCCTCTCTCCAGACCTTCCCCCTTGCCTCCAGGGTATGGGATTCGTGAGGGACAGCTTTAGCAGTGAAGACCGAAGAAAAGAAGGCATTCAGTAACTCTGCCTTCTCTGTGTCTTCCACCAATAGGGCGCCCATCTCATTCATCAGTGGGCCTACATTTTCCCTAGTCTTTCCTTCTCTATTGATATACTGAAAGAATCTCTTCTTATTATCTTTAACTGCAGTGGCCAAGCTGAGCTCTGATTGATCTTTGGCCCTTCTAATTTTCCCCCTACATAGCTTCGTTTTATCTTGGTAATCCTCGTAAGTTGCCAACCCCCTTTTCCAGAGAATGTAAGCTTTCCTTTTTTTTCTGAGGTCCAGCCAAAGCTCTCTATTTAGCCAGGCTGGTCTTCTTCCCCGTCAGCTCGTTTTTCGAGACATGGGGATGGCCTTCTCTTGTGCTTCTAAGAGTACCTGCTTGGTATGTCAGATGGTGTCATCTGACTAACAGGGAAGCTGAGCTGGCATGGGAACTTCTGGGTTATCTGAATCTCTGGCTTTGGAGAAACAAATCAGTAGGAATTTTGAGACTGATAACCTCTAGGTCAGTGGAGCAGTGGAACCCCTTTGGTGTGTTGTTGTCATTTGTGAACCACAGTTTGAGCTCCCTTCTTCCCTCAGGCCTCCAGAATATGTGTTATCTGTACTGTGGCTCTTGGGCATTTAAAAATTTGATGGCTGGTTGTTGGGATCAGGAAGGTTGGACACATTTGTGTTATAAGACTACCAGTCACTGCAGACCAATAACTTACCAGTTATTTTTAGAACAGAACATAGTGCAACTTTAATGCAATATTCAGGACTGCTCACTTAAGTCTTGTTTTTACACTGTCTTATTTCTTAACTTGAGGCCATGGCTTGAGCTGATAAATACTACGCGAAAAGCTATCTTCACGTTGTTACTTGCAGAGATTACTAGAAAGTTGTCCAGAAAACTCATTATGGAGAGTCATCATGTAGAACTTTGTTTGAATTACTCATGATTTGACTTTCAGTTGTAAGAGTTTGTTGTGGTTTGTTTGTTCTTTCTTTTAGTTACTTGATGGAAAATGGAAGACAGGGTCACTGAGAGAAACTTGGACTGTTTAGAGCCTGTAGATGGCATTATGACATTACTACATTTCTATCCAATAACTCTGGACACATTAAAAAATATAAAGTGCCAAGAGGTCATAAAGGTGTATAGCAGCTGTGTCACAGCTGATGAGGTTAGATGACTGCCAACCAGTATCATTTAAATCCCTTCAAAAGATCAGTGTAATGTTTAACTAAAGTTCACTGTAGTGAGTGACTGCTATATAACCTATGAGTAATGTACTGAGTAATGCAATCTAACTGTTTCTCGGGAGAACTTGGCTGTGGTTTTAGTCAACTAAGATTAGCAATTGGCAAATCAAAACTGAAAGTCATTGTGTAGTCAACGGTGGAAAAGGCCAAGGCATGCCTTAGGGCCTTAATTGTACCGGCATATAGAAAACAATATGACCTGGCTGCATTACACTATTGGTATTATGCTTTGGAAGTACCAAAGATGTGTCACTTAAAAGGAATATTGTTGCATTTTTTTTTTCTCAGAATTCAAGACAGAAAATGAAGATGCGGCTAGGAGTGAAAACACATACTTAAGGACACATAGGATTGAGTTAGCATGCTCTCCTTCTTCTGTGAATTAAGTTTCGGGGCAGTAGTCTGTAACAAATCCTCTGTTCCAGAGGGAGACAAGCTAGTGCATTACAGCACAGAAACCACACTACCTTATAAAATGTTTGTGAAAATGAGATGAGATCCACCAGGATACATAAAAGTATTTAACACATTAAATCAGTAATAACTTTCTGAGATTAAACTATTCTTTTTTTTTTTTTAAAGGAGATACTCTTTTGGTAGAGATCAGCTACACTCAAACTACTTTCAGTATGCATAATAAAGTCAGAGATGATCTTGTCACTTGAGATGAAAATTATTCTGTAGAGCTTGTTTAAAACGTAAAACTTTCTTGCATGTTCCAAGTGTGTTTACATTTTGCTAGTACTTATTAAAAATATCTTACCATAGTGTTATTTTAAATTGTAACCAACATTATGTTATGTATGTCAAGTATGGTTGGAGATAATGGAATTGCTTACCATAGAGGATCCAAAGCAGGATATCACGCTGACTGTTCTCCAACTGTAATTTGGGGGTTGCACACATTGAAAAGTGATAGTTTTGCATCAACCATGGGCTTAGCCCAGGTATTTTTGTATAATGCAGAGCAGCTGCCATGATCTAGCTGTCTACCAGGCAGAAGCTGTATCCATATTACATCTAGACACTTGTCTATATGAAATAAGTATGTCTTTGATGTTTCCACACAAGATTTTGACGCAACTAGCTTTACCTCAGATGGTTTTTTTCCTGGTGTCTTTTAAGCCGTGTCTTCCAGCTGATAAGAGACTGTTGAAACTGATGGAGCATTCTGCTTTTGAACTGTGGACTTGCATTCCTGCTTAACACACAGAGAACTGGAGCAACGAACTCTGTAGGGGCACGAATCCATTAGAATGGAAGAAATCTCTGTTAGGATAGACTACAGTAACACATCTCTGTACAACAGTAAGCACAATCCGGCCTCCATTCACTACAGTGGCTCCCTATGGAGTGCTGAATAGGTAGAGCAGAACTTGCATCTGTCTGTCTTAGCAGCTCTGTTGGCTTTTTCGTACTCAGTTCTGCCTGTCTTCCATATGCGACAAAACATTGCTTCCTATGTGCAGAGTCATAAATCTTGGACAATATTATCTTGCTTAAATTCATTATGGATTGTTGCTCCGGCTAATATGTTAGCAATATGTTTATTCATTAGAAGTATGGGATATAAGTAGGGTGAAGGGAAATGAGCACTCAAAAGAACTGTATTTGATTTTGCTGGTGTTGATGCTATAATTGAATCTTTATCCTTTAAAGCCTGTTTTGGATATTACTCATTTGGTACATTTTAAGAAAACTGTTTTGAAATGTACAGTGCAATTTTCTTCTCAGACAGAAGGCTAGTAAATGTTTTGCTGTGAGAAATGGAGTTTGTCTGTGTGATGGATAGTGACTTTGTGTCTAAGCATAGTGATTGTGTCTTAATGTTATGTTTCTTGCGGTGCTACTTAGCTGAAATGCAGCTGAGGTTTGAAATGCTGATCTGGCACTGAACAACACAGCTTCTCTGCTATCTATGAATCTGTGCAATTTAATCAGCTGAGGACAAGCCTTGCAAGTTCAAATCCAATCAAATAAAAAAGTCTTTTTCCTGTATGAAATACAACTGTAACAATTAAATAGTAGATACAGTACTATCTTGCATACAGATATACATATATACATATATACAGTAGTATCTTGCATACTCATACATGCTCTAACTGACTTCAGTGCTCACCGCTATGAGCATCCACTGTTCAATTTGTTTCTGAATACATTCAGATGCTAATTTTATTACCTCTCTAAGAGCGTGTTTTCATTTAGAACAATGAAGCGGCCATTCATGAATGAGTCACTCATAATTAGACTGAGGTGTTTATGCTGTGCTTCTAATAAGAGACATAGCGAATAAGATGTTTACTAATAATTACAGGGAAACAATCTAAACAGTTCCTCTATCATATTGGAAATCATTGAGAAATTGAGGAGAAGAAGGTCCGTCTTAAATTACTAGTGCATATACCTTAGAGATTCTGTCATTCTTCAGGCTTTATCAGTTTATTCTTCAAGTGCATAGGGATGTCTGCAGCCCAGTGATGTGCAGCCTAGTGATCAGCCTGGTAGGGGAAACCCTCAGCTCCTGCCGCTCAGTCATGGCAGTTTAAATGCATGGCAGAATTCCCACCGACAGGAATGGATCCCGTTTATCTTTGGAAGTGGGTGGTTGTCACCATGCAATCCTTTTCTTAAAAGTGTTTCTTCAGAATTCCCCAGTCCTGGAACTGTTTTGACATCTTCTACTACTTTCTAATGCTGTTATGGTCATCCGAGCCCAGTCTGACTTGCTATCCTATTTATTGTGTTTCATCTGCAAAACACTTCTCTGTGACCGTAGCCACTCAGTGTTGTAGAGGGACAAGGAACTGGAGCCCTTGAAATTAAAGATGCTTTACTGTACAGTCTCTAAAAGCAGCAAAAATCACTAACTGCCTCCTTCCCTCCCCCGCCACAGCTCATGTATGGTGTGTGGGCCTTGACTTTCCAAAGCAACCTTCAGATCTGTAAACATACCGAGCAGTAAAAAGATGTGAGTTAAAATAACAGTATCTAAAGAGGAGAAGGTTGCAGTTCTCTGCACAGAGGAAAAAAAATCCAAGAGAGATATCAGCTCCTCTCAGCCAGCACGTGTTTGCAGACACCCAGGGGAAGAAACAAGTTCTGGGGACTGCTGGTGACACTGGCACAACACAGGGCCTGGTGCACACCTTGGGCATGGTCCCATTAAAACCATGGGCTGTTGGACACAGTAAAAAAAAGCCTGCAGGCTTCCAACAAAATGTTTATTTTCAAGGCATGGATCGAGCTTTTTCTCGTTAAAGCGTTGACTGCAAACTCCAGACTTCCCTGAAACTCATTCCTAAGTAAGATGAGGAACCCCTGAAAGAGGGTGATGTAACATCTTTGGTATTCTCCTCTAGAGGTATAATGATTTTTATAAAAAAATAGAATCACTGAATGGTTGAGGTTGGAAGCAACCTCTGGAGGTCATCTGGTCCACCACGCCTGCTCAAGCAGGGTCATCTAGAGCAGGTTGCTCAGGACCATGTCCAGATGGCTTTTGAACATCTCCAAGGATGAAATGCCCACCACCTCTGCAGACAATCTGTGTCTCAGGTCACCCTCATGGTAAAAAATCATTTCCTGATATTCAGAATTTTCCCCCTCATCTACTTAATTTATCTCAGAGATATTTGTATTTTGTAAGAACAGAGGCATTTTTTCTTTGCAAATATAGATAGAGACAAATATAGACAATGAAATGATAGATAGATGGCTACAGAAATGATCAGGTGGGAGATCCTGCTACAGAGTTTACCATTAGTTGCTGAAGCAGGTACACTTGTAACTCAAAGAAGGCATGTCCCCTTCTATGTATCTCCCCACAAGTCCAGTCCTCAAAATGGCCTACCAGGAAATAGTAGAGTCCATTTAGCACCACTTCCTTGTGTAGTACCAAGACTATGCAGACCTGATTTTTCACTTTCTTTTTTAAGGGTTTCATGGCCATTTCAATCTCGCCCTTTCCTCTGGGAAATTGCTAGAGAAGGGAAGGAGACCTATCTGAGGGCCTATGGGCATAGCAGCCACCTGCCAGCTTTTAACTGAAGTCGTAAAGGACAATCTCTCTCATTACCATTTTCTTCAGATTTATAGGTCTTTTAAATACAACTTCATGACATTACCATCCCTTTTTTGGTATTTTTTTTCCTTTTTGTGGACTGCCTGCCAACAAAATCCCACTTCCTTCCCCCACTGAGTTAGAAAATGGAATGAAGTTGCTAGAGCAGATCTGTAAGCTGTTCTTTGGGTGCCCATTAAGATGCAAGAAATTCTGTCTGAATATAAGAAAAAAACTTTTTTTACTGTGAGCGTGGTCAAACACTAGAGGCAGGTAGAGAATAACTTTGGAGATATTTAAAGTCTGACTGGACATAGTCTTGGGGAACCTGCAGTCGGTGATCCTGCGTGGAGCAGGGGGTTGGACTAGACAACCTCCAGAGGTGCCTTCCCAGCTAAGCCAGTCTGTATTCCTGGGATTCTCCTACACTCTGGCATGTTATATCTGTTCACTTGTGCACGAGACACTGTGCATTCTGTTCCAGTTGGAAACTTTTCCAGCTACTGACTTTTCCCTAAAATATTACTCAGTGCCTAATACAGTAGGATCTTGATTTCTTCTGGGCTCTGGGCTCTATTATAATACCAGTGTTAGCAATGATTTACTTTTTTAAATACATGTTCACTTTAAATATGATCATTTGTATTTTTTTTTTGTAGAAGCAAGGTAGCACAAATCACAATAACTCCAAACAAATCCTGTTTACGGTAAATATATGCGTTAGCTATATAGAACACCAACCTATATTTATTCTTAAAATAGTTTGCACCCTTCTTTCTAGAGAGACATTTTTTATTTTTATTAACACTGCGATCATTTTACCTTTAAGGCTGAAATATGGCACATTTGTTCTCAAACCAGGAGTGCTTTGTCATTGCTGGGGGATTTTTGGTGGGGTTTTTTTTTGGTGGTTTTTGTTTGTTTCTTTGTTTTTAATGAGTAGTTTGATTCAAATTAGAAAGAGCAAGGAAAATAGCTTTGTGATAATTAAAAAAAATAGATTGTCAACTTTGTTTAACAGTGCTCAAATTCCTGTCTCAAGGGGCATGTTAAGTGCAAATTTGGCAATGATGTATATGTCTGTGTCACAGAAATACCACTCTTTGGTATCTGTTGTATAGAAGACACCTTAGGAAGAAAGCTGCCAGGGCAAAGAAATGCTTTTCTTTGCCTCTTTTTTTCTGGATGAACTATAAATGACTTTTAAAATTACCTTTTCCTGCCTAAGTTTCTCTAGAAATGTTTTGTATGCTGCCAAACTATTGATGAAAATGAACATCCAAAAAGCCTAGACTTGCAGTGTAAGAGAATGGCATAAAACCACACCAGATGCCACCGTTATGAATTGCTGAAGCAGGAAACCTAGCACAATTGAAAAACTTGCTCCTGCCATGTTGTCCACATACTGCTTCCTCCTATACTTCTCTTTGGTGGTATCACACTGGGAAGAAGCATTTCCATATTTCAACCTCCTGATGAGAGAATAGGAAGAAGACAGGCAGGCAAGAAGGCATTCATCTATGTTAGTCAGCCTCAGCTGTCTTTACAGATTGTGGAGAGAAACTGGCACCGATATGTATTAATTTGGTTCAAACTTAAGTTAAAAAAATGAAATAGTTTGAATACTGTATAGGTCATTTCCCCATGATTTCAAGAACGTAGAAGACCTTTTACCATTCACTAATAAAATTATGGCTGCTGTTACAGGCTAACATTGATAGTCTTGTAAACTAAACAACAGCAGCAAATGCTAGAGATTTACTGGTACAGCATGGATAACAATTCATGGAGAAGCAGGGAAGTGTACTAGTTTATTTCTATCGAGTGCTATTTTTTAAAGGAAATAAACCCACATACATGGACTGAAAAGGATAAAATAATCCTAATTAATTTTCTTTCTTTTGCTTCAGCAGACCTGAGAGGTGAAAGAGACTCTAACAGAGCCAAAAGGAAAGTAGCATGGACAATTTTTAATTAGCTTAAATCACTTTCTATCTGCTTGTTTCAGTATGTATTGTATTTTATATATCTGTATGTATTTTATTTTAAACAGTTTATAAATGGTATATAAAGATAAAAATACAATGCCATTTATAAATTATTGGCTGTATATATATCTGCACTCACACTGGCTCATTAATGATAGTCATTTCTAAGTATTTAACAACAGACTTAAATAGTCATCTGAAAGTACTGGAAATTATAAAATGGATTGTTACATAACACTATTAACTCTTCCTGCCTTTACTAGCTGTAAATGAAAAGTTAGAATAAAAATAAATTCCCCTGGCTGATCACGGGACACCGGGTGGTGTATGAAGGCAGCAGAGTTAGCATTAGGTTGCTCTTGCCTCCTGCTATTTAGGACAGTGAGTACCAGGGTCACTGTCATGCGAAGTCTCTCAGACTATTTGCAGTCCAACAAAAGATCAAGGCAATTCCACCCAAGCGGCAAAGCCAAAAAGAGCAACAGAAAACTGTACTTTTTTAGACTATGGAAGCAGTACTTTTCAGCCTTCTTGAGAACTTTGTTCCCTCTACTTGGTCAAGCTTGTTTGCTTCCACCTTTGATTGCTCCCTCTGCTCCCTTTCCAAGATGTGCATGTCTAACCCCTGCCCTTCTTTAGGGCTGGAAACCTATCTAAATCTACAAGGTGAACTGATTCCCATCACCTTAAATGCCATTTTCCTTCACAGTGATAGCTGTTCTTCCAGGTTGTGAAAAGGTCTGTAGCGTTTGGGTCTAGGAAAAACACTTCTGGCCTCCACAGGTTCATTATTCTTTCCTTTTTCTGTCACTGATATGTTACTTTACCGGATGGGCACTCCCAATATTCCTCCCAAATCTCACCTGTCTGGTCTAGTTGGACGGTATGGTCTTTGGGGAGGAACCATGTCCTGCTCAAGATGTACAACTTTTATCATAACGTGTCTGTTCTCAGCTGGAACTGTTATGTGGGAATAAACCAAACATATTTCGTCTAGATTGAAAAACATTCTAAAGATACCAAATAGGATTACTCAATCCCTGAGCACTCCTCAGAATCACATCTATATAAATTATCTTCGGTTAGCACAGCTGTTTCATAATAACTTCTAATTCTACAAATTGAACTACTTAAGAAATATTTTGCAAAAACATATTTCAGAGTCACGATTACCCTACATATACATTCATAGCATAAGAATTTGCTGTTGGTTTGGCAAAGCATACTCAAATATATGTTTGTGTGTATAACATACAGTAAGGATAAAAATATACACATAATATTTTAAAGTGCCTGTGGATTATTTTGTCCATTCATTTTACAGCTAACTTAGCTGTTGCTTTAGCAACAGAAAATCCAGTGCTCTCAGATCAGATAGAATGATTCAACTCTGTTCAAGTATGATAGATATGACATTATCACTGTTTCTTTTGCTAGGCTTATACAAACAGAACATTCCTTTTGCTTTTGCTAATGATGTAAAAATGCATTACTCATTGTATACAGGTTATTGCTCCAATCCCTCATTCCCCTTTCCTGTGCACTGAAAGTCATAGTTCATGCCTTTTGAGGCTGGTGATATCTGAGTGCATTATGCTGCTGCTGAGCTTTTAGAATGTTCTATATGCATCATGTATCTTGTTTAGAATAGTGATTTGACACTAAATCATCACTAGTTGGTTGGTCTGAAATTTAATAGTCTATCATTTCTTCACCTCAGGCCAGTGATGTCATGTGACATGACTTCAATGGTTTATCACGTGCCATCATCTCTCATTGGGTTAATTATTCCAGTTCACATGATCTGTACTACTGCATCACTGAAGGTGCATGACTATTTCCAGTTGTTTCGTGTCATGATGGTTATTTTCTTTAATCATAATGAGAATAACAATTCCTAGGGAAAAAAACCCAAACCCAAACCTCAAAGCAAATAATTTAAGAACACATTTATGAGGTACATGTGATTCAGTATTCCATTACTCAGGTAATACTAGAAAGTCACTTTATGGTAAAGATAAACTTCATAACTGCTTCAGTGAAGCAGGCTGTATATGGTGTTTTGGTTAAGATGGCTAAAAATGTACAGTAAATATTTAGGAAATATATAGATACTGAAACAGGATTACAATCAGTCTAGTGCTTTGATTGGCAGTGGAGTAGGAGATGAATGAGGGTAATTTAAGCACGTTTTGTTATGATGAAGAGGGGAAAGGGCAACAGTGTTTGTGGAGGATACGAACTAGTGAAAGACGTTTCTTAGAGCCATGTCTGGGGATCCATTCTTGAAAAGGATATTTGACCAAATGCATATTTATTTGATGAAAAGTAGACAAGTACATCTAAACTAGTCACCCTAAGTGCCTTCTCTAGTAAGGGAGAAAGGAATTTATCTTATCCTAAATAGCATATCTAAAATAGGTCAAATGACTCAGTTGAGAAGAGAGGAATATAAGAATAACCATAGAGCTTCAGGCTAAAGGTTCACCAAGCCAAGCATTTTTCTCTCTGGCTTTCTTGGTGGGTGGGACATCATCACCAAGAAGATGATTTCCCCAGAGTGAGGCTCAACTTCTGTATTCTGGGTGTGCTGGATCCTCTGACTTTGTCAAACACAGGAAACTCAGCTGCATAATATCTGGCAAAGGGGGACTGTGTTTATGCTCTCTCCAAAAAAGAACTGAAAAATGTTATCCAAAAGTTAATGGGAACAGGAAAAGCATACACTGTATTTCCCCCTCTCTACTCTCCCAGGGGACTTCCTAAGCCTGTAGTGATTTATCTCTCTAGTGATTCATAATAGATTTCTCAGGGGTTGGAACTCGGTGATCTTCAAGGTCCCTTCCAACCTAAACCATTCTATGATTCTATGATTCTATGAAATGCTTATCCAGTTGCCCTTTGAATCCTTGTAAACTAACTGCGTCCACAGTGCTCTTGAAATGGAATCAGCAGGTCAGTCAACCTGCTGCATGAAGAACCATCTTTTTTTGTTTCTTTTGAACCTGGCTACCCACGGCATTTTTTGATGGAGGAGGCTGCAAACAATTCATCATTTCCCTCCATACCATCAGGATTGTGTAGCTGTCTGTCTTATGTCCTGTTGTCCAGGATGAAGATGGAATCTTTAGCTCTCTGGACCTTTAATGCACCAGCAGGCCCTGCAACCTCCTTCCCCTCACTGCAGGCTTTGCCTGCCTGTACAGTTGGCCAACTTCAACGTGGTACAGCTAGAACTTGCAAGCAGGCTGCTATGGAAAGACCAAGAGGAGAAAGAGCCATGAGAAGACTCATCAGAGCCTCCTGCTTTCACTAGGAAGCTGAAGATAAATTCAGACCTCTGTCTTTAGGGCTGGCATGGGCTACATAGTAGGACTGTCTGTGCCCAGCCATGTACTGTGCTGGTCTTGACTTTGCCTTGCTGACTTGATTTCCTGGCTTGACCTTGGACCTGCCTTATCACTACAGGCTTACCTGATGATCATTGGACTGTGGCTGACCCTGCTTACTGTCACCAAACCTGCTTGGCTCATCTGGGACTGCACCTCGTTGGAGAGGACACTGTCCCATTCTGTCTCCCATGGCTCCTAGTCACCTCTCCTTGTGGAAAAGGCCCCTTCCTGATGTTCCCCCACCACAGCCTGCCCAGTCATTCCTCTTACAAAAGTAGCCTCTAGTCATCCTTGCCACCTTGCTGCAAATCTCTTCAGGTTCTCTTATTCCCTGCTCAAGTAGAGAGCAGAGTTGTCCAAAGGCTTCGACATGAGGGTGAACAATGGGTTTATACAATAACATAATTGTTTTCTCTCTTGTTCTTAAAGCCTTTTCTAATAATTCCTAAGATTTGACTCACTTTTGGTTTTGTTTTGGGTTTTTTTTTCTTTTTTTGGACAGATGGTAAATACTGAGGTAACATTTTCATGGCTGTGTCCATCACAACCCAAAGATCTCACTCCTGAATGGCAATGGTCATCTTACAGCCTATTTCTTTTTCTTTAGATGCATCAGTTTGCATTTACTTACATTGAAATTCATCTGCCATGTTATTACTCAGTCACTCAGTCATGTAAATCCTTTCTGCAGTTCTCTATATTTAGCCTTTGTTCTTTCTATCTTCACAAGAGCTGCAACTTCATTGCATATTATATATACAATACATATCATATTCTATGATTCTGTGATTCATATGAGCTGCTGACATTGCCTGGTCATTACTTACCCCTTTTCCCGGGCCATTTAGGAACAGCATGTATCCCAGCATTTCTGTGAAACTCCCCAGTGACCTCCCACTGCAAGAAAGTGACTGTGCACCCCCACTTCTCCTTCCTACTCTTGGCAATTCTTATCCACGCCTGTTCCTTCCCTCTTATCCCACGGCTGCTTAGTTTCTTTAGAACACTTTGGTGACTGATTGTTTCCTTTTGGAAATCCAAGCAGGCTATAATGTCTATGAAAAAATCCCCTATTAACACATATATGCACTGAATCTGGTGAAGTAGAGGAGTCTGCTTCAGCCACGTAGGGAAAAGGGATTCACTCCGTAGAAGTGCCATTTGTTATAAACCTGTAGGATGGCCAAAGTTCTTATTCCAGCCCTGACACAGGAACTTAGCCTGTGGTGACTGCTCAATAGATGCCCCAAAATTGTAAATCCTTGTGCTCCCTTTTGATCTCACACATTTTTGTCAGAGGTAGATTTCATCTGAACTGCACACTGTTCAGCTCAAAGGCAAAAATATATGGTGCTGTTTTGATGGCAAAAGGGCTTTTAGTCAGGAATTTGACTAAACTACTACAGTCGTAATACCTAGCCCTAGAAATCTGTTGATCACATCAGAGTTAATTAATACATGGAAGATATGGCAAGAATCTTCTCCTGCAATTTTATAAATAGCATTTCACTAACAGTAGTTGCAGAGTAACTAGAAAATTTTTCAACTCATAAGTTACTGAATAATTTTGCTGACTTCCTCTGGTTTTGAGAAAGTCTTCATAATATTGAAATGTGAACAAAATCACAGAAATTATGTTCATGTTCTCCCATTCTTTTTATCACTGCTAGTAAAAAAAAAAGTAGGAAACTGGCTTCTTTTCATGTTTGTCTGTTTGCTTTTATTTTTATTATCTAACTTTCCCCTTGGCACCCCACATGCAAAAATCTCAGCCAATGGGGCTAATCATTTTATTAAGGACTACAGCTGCAAAGCCCTAAATACATGACAGCTGGTATAATGTGTGCACTGTTATGAAATTTTATAGAAAACTGACTCATACCTGTAGAGAATAAAAGTTTAGCTTGAACTAACACAGAAACAAATTGATAAATTAGCTGTAAAGCATAGAGTCATATCTCTAAAATATCTCTAACTCCTGACTAAATGCATGTTTAGTGGAAATAATTGCGTAGAACCATAAAATAGAAAACCTGCCTTATGTAGCTATATAGTTCTGTACAAGGATAGCTTTTCAGAATCATGTTACAAACTGCTGTATTGGCTAAGATATACCTATCTGAATACATTTTACAGCATTGGACTTGTGTACTACATGCACTTGTGCTACTATGAAGAAATACTACAGAAACCACAGGCCAGTCGGTCTTACCTCTGTGTCCGGTAAGATCATGGAGCAGATCCTCCTGGAAACTCTGCTAAGGCACATGGGAAATAAGGAGGTGATTGGTGACAGCCAACATGGCTTCACCAAGGGCAAGTCATGCATGACAAATTTGGTGACCTTCTATGACGGTGTTACAGCATTGGTGGATAAGGGAAGAGCAACTGACATCATCTACCTGGATTTGTGCAAAGCATTTGACACTGTCCCACCAGTCCCAGTACCACCACTCATCACTGCTTGCCACTTGGACATCAAGCCATTGACTGCAACTCTTTGAGTGTGTCCATCCAGCCAATTCCTTATCCACTGAGTGGTCCATCGGTCAAATCAATGTCTCTCCATTTTAGACACAAGGAAGTTGTGTGGAACCATATCAAATCCTTTGCACAAGTCCAGATAGATGATGTCAGTTGCTCTTCCTTTATCCACCAATGCTGTAACACCATCATAGAAGGTCACCAAATTTATCAAGCTCACATGGAGAGCAACAAAAGTCACCAGAACTGCGGAGTATATCTGTTCTGTAATTTACACATGTCCCTTGGAGTCAATCCATGTCTCATTCCTGTGAGTCCCCTGTTAGGAACTTACACTGCTGATTTCAATGTTAATATCTCCTTTTAACCCTTGTAATCATTCCTGGTAGCACACGAAGACATATTTTGGCATCCTCTGGTAAAGACCATCCATCTGGCAACTTTCACAGATCCTGTGCCATTCCTGCAAATGCTGAGAGATTTTCTGCCTTACAGATTTTCATGCCTGCCCCTTTTCTTGAGATAGCGGGATAGGTACATCGATTCACACTTCAGGGTTCTACCAGTCAGAGAGAACTCTATGGAGAAAACAGGACAAAAGCAAGTCCTTCATTTCTGACAGCTTTGAGTTCTCTGTCCATGTTAACTACTGGAATAGATACATGTCCACCAAACTTTTCTCTTAGCCGGTGGTGAACTTTTAAACCTTTGTAAGACTATTTTATAATACTCATAATAGAAGCTGTGAATAGTAGAGGAGTACCCTGGAGAGTAAGACTGTACAAAAAACCCCCAACCCACAGGATGCCCTGGGATTGCAAATGAAGAATTCTGCACACAAACAGTCTGTTCTTTAAAAGTTAGGCATGAGAAAGTCGGCCTTAGGCCATGGATGAAGAAAGCATGGGTCTAGATCGTAGTCATGGATTTGCATTTCCTAATTATGGTCCCTGGCCAATGTGTTTTCTATCCAGCTATGAAATGTTGTGCTGGATATTTTAAGCTTTCAAGTATCAGAATGCTAGTGAAGCAGTTGTAGAAAAAGGTACCAACCCTAGCAGACCAGGTCTGGAAGGGCCATGTGTCTTTTAGCATTTTCAAACATCATTCTTGTCTACCCTTGAACCTTAGGGACTAATGGATATGTCTGCAGCATGAGTGCTACTCTTACTTCAGGTGTAAATAAACACCTGGATGCACACAGACAGCCTTTTCTGAATTCTGCTGTGGGCTGAGTAGATTACATGGGGAATAGTTTTCTCAAACCCTGGCTTGCAGTAGTGAGATCCTCAATACAAGTATAACATTTCCATCCTGCCCAACTTGCTTCATGCCTTGAGGCCCACCCAAGCTCTCTGAAGGGCTACGTTTGCTCAGTGAATTCCCCTCTTACTACTCAGTGCTTTACTGGCAGATGACTTTGCATGCATGGAGACAAATGGCAGAATCTGAGCTCAGCTTTTGGTAGCTCTATGCTGTTGCTGAGGTGCAAAAAAGGTTGAGGAAGTGGAAGCGCCTCTAGGGAGGCAGCTAGAGAACCCAGAAGAGAGTGTGAAAGGTATTGCTTGAAATAAATGCTATTTAACACATTATCTTGTCCTCAAGGGAGAGCAGTGGGAGCAGCAATAGCAAGAACTTGTGTCTCTGGGGAGACACCAACAGGAGCCACGTTCATATGTACACCCATGTGCAGAAAGTCATCTTGCAACCTGTTGTTTCTGCTCCAGAGACAGTCAGTTTCTTTTTCAGAGCCCTGAGTGTGTCCATTCTCCTGGCATTTGGCTGCTTGGGCTCAAGAACAAGTAGAGAAAGCATAGCAGGTGTAGCAGGTGACTTTGGATGCGAAATTGTTGTGTGAAGAAAGCTAAAGACTTAGTGTGGGCTGGTCCTCGTTCCCACAGGAGCTGCCTTTAGTCTGAGTGTCTAGCCCTTGGGCCCTGCCTGAGGGGAAGTTTGAATTGCCTTACAGCCATGTTCCTGGCCATGCACCTGCTGATACAGACCCTGATCCACAGATTGACTTCTCAGCTTGACCTCTGGACTGCCTTGTCACCATGGATTTCCCTGGTTACTGCTGAGCTCTATCTGACCCTAGTTACTATCACCAGACCTAATCCTGAGCCTGACCTGCTGGCTTGACTTCATGGCTTGCCCTCAGACCTGCAAGACCACTGTGGACTTAGCTGATGATCTGGGCCCCAGGCTTTCCCCTGCTGCCACTCCCCAGCCCCTGTCCCGCCGGACGTGCTATTGTGCTTGGCTCCCATCTTCCCGTCCCTCAGGAAGCAGCTGGCCCTCGCTGTTCCCTGACACTCTGTTGTTTTTACCCAATCTTCCTTTTGTTTCCCAGTCCCATAAATTGTCTCAGAAAGGTTTGGCTTATGAATGGTGGAATGGCTTATTGACAAGTTGAAATAAAGCCTCATTGCTGTTCTCCCAGGCTCATCAGTCACATCCTTGTGGTTGAAAGACTGACTGCTCTCTGGCTGGTGATGAGTTATTCAACATCCCTGAGGAGACATGTCATGTACTATTACAGGCTCAGCCATGAACTCTCTGCAAAGGGGTTTCTGAAATTTGAGTTTTCTAAGACAAGAATGCCTAACAGTAGTAAGCATGGGGCATTGCTTCCAGGTGCATTTGCAATTCTGCTGGGTCATCCTGGAAACTATTATTTTCAAATCTTCTGGATATATTCGTGCCTGCATGTGCAACCCTTCCAGAGGGGGAGGATACTACAGAATTCCTGGCTGGTCCAGTTGATAGTCCTTTTTGTAAGCTCTTGTTGGTGTTGTGAATGCTGAATTTTTGAAGGAGCCTATCGAATGCAGAGGCTTACTGGTGCCGAGTAATGAAGCACAGTCCTGTTTGTCGCACTGTCACGTAGAAATACTGGTGGACTCAAAGCAGTTCCAAGGGCAAGAAATGCACACAACTTGTGGGAGCTTTTGGAGTAACTCAGACCTTGAACTTCATCTCCTGGCTCTTGCATGTGGCTCAGGGAAGAGCACTGACTTATTTTTCCTTGTATTATTCCCCACACCAACTGGAAGTTGTTTTATAGACTTTAAATAGCATTTTACAGGAAGAACTTTTAAAATCTCTGATGAGCTTTTACCTGTGTGGCAATGAGGAGAAGCAATATCTGATCAGATGCCAGCAAAATCTGCCTTTGACTTTTCTACTAATAGAAAAGTCCAGATTATTTTAATTCAGAACTGGTCACTGAAGATGAGTGAAATAAAAATATGCTTGTTTTGTCATTTTACCATGTAAAAGAGAAGATATAAAGATGTACCCTGTTCAAAAAGAGTGCCTCAGTCACACATTATAGGAGGGCTTTTACCTCTCTCTGTTTATGTATTTTGGGAGGAGAGGGAAAGGTAGCAAGAAAGCCACTGAAATAAGCAAAATCTGTCATAGTACTCGTTTTCCAAAGAACACTCCTGCCAGGAAAAGCACATAAAACTTTCGGCTATGTCTTGTAATCTTTGTTATTATTGACATACTTAAAGTAAATATTTACAAGTTTCAGCCATGCTTTTATTCATAGAATCATAGAATGGTTTAGGTTGGAAAGGACCTTGAAGATCATCGAGTTCCAACCCCCCTGCCATAGGCAGGGACACCTCCCACTAGACCAGGTTGCCCAAGGCCACGTCCAGCCTGGCCTTGAACACCTCCAGGGATGGGGCCTCAACAACCTCTCTGGGCAACCTGTTCCAGTGCCTCACCACCCTCAAAGTGAAAAACTTCTTCCTAATGTTCAATCTAAACCTGCCCTCTTCCAGTTTGAAGCCATTCCCCCTTGTCCTGTCACTACATGCCCTAGTAAAAAGTCCTTCCCCAGCTCTCCTGTAGGCCCCCTTTAGGTACTGAAAGGCCGCAATAAGATCTCCGCTGAGCCTTCTCTTCTCCAGGCTGAACAGCCCCAACTCCTTCAGCCTCTCCTCATAGGAGAGGTGCTCCAGCCCTCGGATCATCCTCGTGGCCCTCCTCTGGACACGCTCCAACAGGTCCATGTCCTTCTTATGTTGGGGACTCCAGAGCTGGACGCAGTACTCCAGGTGGAAATTTTATTATTAGTTGGTTTATTTTTTTTATTATTAGTTGGTTTATTATTGGNTAAAGTAAATATTTACAAGTTTCAGCCATGTTTTTATTATTAGTTTTATTTTTCATAATTAATTCTTTCTTTTAACTCCAGTGTGCACTATACAGCTGGTGAAATTTATAAGCATTTCTCCTTATTTATTAGTGATTATGTTCCTTTCTGCTGTCACTTTGCTTTATCTTCACATAGATTCTCTAACACCTCCATCCAGGATACAGGTTCCTTATCTTTTCCTGCCTGATCAATGTTACATGTTTTTGCCTGATGTTATTAAAAATAAAGCTTCTGCTCTATTAAGTGTGTATACTGACCATTTACCATATTTGGCATGATACTTTCAGCGTTACATTCACTGTAGTACAGTCAGTTTTCATTTGTCAGCTGTGGTACAGAAGTTATTCTGGGAAAGTCCGCCACAGAAGCAGTGATAAGAAATAATAAACCATGTCAAACTCATACAAAAAAGGGTCTAATCAAATGTGACTTGAAAGAGTTTATATAGAATCTATTTTCACCTGGAGCTTGATGGGCTGACACTAATGATTACATGTACTTGAGTGAAGAAAGGTTCCAAAGGGTATACCGTTGTTCCATCTTGCCATCTGAAATATGGTCGGAAGGGAGAAGAGATCACATATTTATGAATTTGCAATTAAAGTGAATAGTTTCTTATTACCAGTTCAATCTTTTTCCTCAAACAACCCATGATCTTCAGTGTAAAATTGAAATTTCACATATTTGCAAAACAGAAGGCTTTTGGCACACAGTGACTGCCAGGTTCTGGCCAGTGCTATCTACATTTTAACAATACTGCCTGCTAGAAATAAAGTTATATGTGAAAATGCATGCGAAAGCTCACCTTTAAATATTTTCTCCTTTTGGACTCTAGAGCCGGCCTCTTGCCTCAATTTGTGTGTACTTGGGAGATTATAACTGCAGAGAAAGTTGATGTTAAGACAGAGAATGTCTCTCTCTGTCACAGCAGATGTTTGTTTGGGTTTCAGTCCTCTTAATAAGAGAGACAGAGAAGTCTATGAAACAGCACTTTATTTTAGCCTGCAGAAACACGTAAATACGAAACTTTTACTAAATAAGATCTACTTCTGGGGATTTTTAAAGTCTAATAATTTCTTCTCAATGGTATGTTCATTAGTTCTTTTGAAAATGTTCAGATTTTGTCATTTGCTTCCAATCTACCTTTTATCAATTCCAGTGGAACTTCTCACACTGGAGATGTCAATAACATTATGGACTACATTCTGCTTTAGGTGATGTATTTATGTTAGGGTATAAGAGTTCCTTCATATAAGAGTGAGCAAGAGTGTTGCAGGTCCCAGCACTAGCGTGCGTGCTAGGGATCTGCTCTCAGCCTCCAGGGTCAACTGGAGGGAAGGTCAGCTGGAGGAAACTTAAGAGCTGTCTCCTTTGAGAGCAAGTGAAGACTAGCACAGTATCCAGGTTGGGTGTACACAAGAGATATGGGATGTATGTAGAAAGAGAGTTTTGTACAGTTGCCAAGAGGATAGATTTGGAGAAACTGGAAAGTTTAATATATGAAGCAGCCCAGAAGAGGACACTCTTAACCCCTTCCTTTGTGAGGTATCACAAAGACTCCGCTCTATCTCTGCTATGGACAGCTGGATACATAAGGTGAAAAGTTATGAATAACCTGGAGACTAAGGAGGAAAAGATCAGTTTCAAGCAGCCAGGGAAGGAGCAATCACCTATGTCAGCACTGGTAATTGAAGTGCACAGCAGAAACGGCAAATTCAGTATCTTGTTCTCAGGAGAATAACTCCTGAGAACTCCCCACTCCCACCCTTTCTTCAGTTGCATATACGTTGATAATGGCTCCCATCTGATGGATAGGCTCTCCCTGTATTCTCCAGAAAAAAAGCTGGCAAGCTGGTAGGATGTCTTCTGGAACTACTCACTACTTGCCCCACACTGCAGTACAAGGAGTGGAGATTTGTCCTGTAGAGGGTGGCTTACGATGCTCAGGATGTTACTCTGGGTTCTTATTGTTCCTGGAAAGAGGAAGGGTTTTATTTTGGCTGAGGGCCAAGGCGGCAGCACTTTCCATCCCTGGGTAGGATGTTTTTAAGAGAAGAGTGAGTATCCCTGAAGGTGTTCAAGGCCAGGCTGGACGTGGCCTTGGGCAACCTGGTCTAGCGGGAGGTGTCCCTGCCTATGGCAGGGGGGTTGGAACTCGATGATCTTCAAGGTCCTTTCCAACCTAAACCATTTTATGATTCTATGATTCTATGAAAGTACTCTTGCCTGTACATGCTCTCAATGGACTATCCAAATGAGCAGTTACGCAGGAGTAAATGCAATTATGTGGTCATTGACTTTCTTCCTAGTTGAGCCTTTTTCTATTTTTTTGAGTATTTCCTTTAGCTGGCTGAGGAAGAACAAAGTTTTTTCTTTCTTTTAAAAGCTTTTTTTTTTTTTGTTTTTTTTTTTTTTTTGCAGGACAGGTAATATTGTTAAGGGTTCACTATATTATATTTTTAAGGAATTATAGCCGTTACTTGATTCTTTTTGCTATAAATCTAAGTGTCTTATAGCAACTCACATCCCTGAAACTAGCATGTCATTATAGTGCCCTGATTTATCCACTGAACTTTTCACTGGGCTAGCTTTCACTCCCCATAAATATTAATTTGTGTCATGATTGGTGTATGTTTGCTTGTCTGTGCTTTTGAGAGTCCGTGGTAAAAACACAATGTCCTGGAATCACCTTTGCTTCTCCTCATCAGTGGGGCTGTAAATCAAAGACAGAAGGGATTTTGGGGGAATGTATGCTGACATCAATTCTCTGTAACCGTCTGTATCAATATCTTCCAAGCTTTTCCTCTCATGGGTCTGACAGCTGAAAGTAGGATAACCACCTAGACCGGGAATGGATTGGTGGGAAGAGAGAATGTGTCCAGCCACAGCCGAGGTCTTAAAAGCCCCAAGCACAATATTATCGCTTATCTTTTTCCTCCTTATTCCTGACTTTTCCATGATGAGGAATATAGGGTAAAGTGCAGGAAAAAGCTCCTTAAATGAAACTTCAGTGAACAAAACACAACTTCAAAGTCATGCTCGAACCCTCATTTGCTTCTGAATTTTCATTTCTTATTTCTGTCAGCCAGCTTCAGCCTGCAACACTTCATTTAATCACCAGATCCCTCTCTTAGCTTAAAGGAAAAAGAAGTTAGACTCATCCCTTTACTTTGTTAAGAATATCTTTTGGAGCATACATCAGGTTTAGGGCAGATGCCATTTCCACTTTATTTAAAACCAGCAGCAAGCTAAAGGCCGCACTTTCCTTCCTGACCTTCTGCTGAGAAGGCTGTTCTCCAGGGGACTTCGGAGAAGAAGGAAAAGTTGTTCAAGATATTTCTTGGTATCAGCAGAGCTATAATATTAAGTACGATGCCTCACAATAAATTGATAAAACCTGGTAATTTATATCTTTTAATCCTTCACTTATATTTCTGGTTCATTTGTCATTCTGTATCTGTAATGTGTAAGAATGTAAGCTCTATTTTCAGTTGACATTTCATAATTCACATGCGTGTGAACATCTGAAATCCCAAAAGAAAGGAAAGAGATTAGAAAAACATTAAATGAAATTCCAGTGGGCCTGAGCTAATATTTATTCAGACTCCATGACCTTAACACTTTGTACAATGCCTTCCACTATTATCTCTCTGCTGCACTTCACATTACAATCCGTAAGAGCCAGAGGATGAGCTTCGGTTTGCTCGTGGCAAATACTGGCATTGTGACAAGGTATATATGGTATCTGGCTTATCAACAGGCAGCAGGCAGGGCCAGAATTGACACCCACAAATATTCCCCACGGTATCAAGAAAAGTGATGCTTGATAATGTTTTCAAAGATGGTTTCAAATGAATACTGGCAATCTTTCTCTGAGACAAGAAACCATAGATTTTAAGCAGGTTTTCAATAAGTTACATCTAAAAAGTTGAAAGATAGTAAGCTCAAAGCGTACAGACAGAATAGAAGTGGGACTGACTGAATGTCTCTGCACCAGTGGCATCAGAGAACCTATTGTAATTACTTACGCTGGATATAAGTTACTAAAGTGGGAAAAAAAAATTTGCAAATCAAAACACCCCGCATGTTATTGAGAAAACATATTTAGTATTTATGACAACTTTTGCAGGATATTACTCATATTACACGGTCTACAAGACCTGTCTTTTTCCATCTGAAGTGGTTCCCATTAAAAAAAATCAACATTTGCCCACAGATGAAGCAGGTTGTAGTGACTCACTTCAATAAATTTTCTTTATAGGTTGCAAAGGAAAAATGTTTCTGCATCTTGGTACCTTTGACAATTGCTGATAGGGTCAAATTTCTGGATTTCATACTGAAAAAGCACTACTGTATGTTCCCCAAACACCTTTCCCATTCTTTACTGAGGTTTAGTTTATTTTCTCAGCATTAAGCATAAAACCTAAACGTTGTGTATTAATATTGCTTACACCTACCACATTTCTTTATTACTTTGTTTCATTCTTAGAGCTTATCTTTTCTCCTTCACTCTTTTTCTCATAAAAAATTTAAGTATCTCCTTCTTTTTGCGCATACCTGGATTTAAAAAAGTTGTCTCTACAACTGACTGTCTTTACATCTGGAAATACTGGATAGGTTTTTTTTTCCTGGACTAGTGCTACAGTCAGTAACCAGACATCTTTCCTTGAACCAGGGTTAATGGGTCAGTACATTCATGTTTCTAAATGTTTCTGGATCAGAATTTTCAAACTTTCCAAAATTTCAGAGCATACATATTTCTTTATGTAAGATTTTTATTTGGACTATTGGGAGTTATGACTAATTGCTTTCGAATAAGGCTTATTTAACTGTTTATATTCATGTTCAGTCACTGAAGTATGATTTACTGATTAGACAATAGGGCTATAAAGTCCATGCCTTAAGTTTTACTCTTTTTTTTCAACTTTTTCTGAGAGGAAGAGCAAAATGGGTGAGTAGAGCACTGGAAATGGACATAAATGGATGGTCTTTCAAGCAAATATGATATGGTAAAATCTGAATTCTCTCCCTGAATTACCCACAGACTTCCATTGTGCCCCTGACCATCTTTTGAAATGTCTGTTTCCCATCATTCATGGTGTTTAAGGATGCTTACTTAGACCACAAGGAACATTATGGCACTAAATTTTTAATGTGTTTTGTCCTTCAAGAAGATCTATACAAGCATAAATGGTCATTGAACTTTTATTCTTCTCATAAGAAAACAGAGGATTGATCAGTAAAGCATGCTGCTCTGATTCTCCACATTTGTTTTGTACAGGCTTTGTTGGATATAAAGATATTTTCAGAATATGTGTGGCTTGGCACAACCAACATTTTGGAGAGCACTTTGTCCTAAAAAAGCAAAATTTTAAAAATATTTGGTATATAACATGAAATAACATAACTGATTCTTATAATGCCACTACTTTAAACTACTTAAGGGGGTGTGTGGGAGGGTGGAGGAGGAAAGTACTCAGAATACAAATTAAATTCCACTCTTCCTCTTCTTTTTTACCGTTATGCTGTAGCATTGGCTGATGTCTCTCTATTTCTTTCGAGAAATGAGACAGAGCGGTGCAATTTAAATGGCATCTTTTTTGTTCCTTATTTCCTGCACAATGTTGAAGCAAAACATATAGAGAAGAGTAATTCTTTCCCCCTTAATAACATTACCTCACTTGTGATTAACTGCTGATATTTATTTCAGTGATATCTTAGCAATGGTACTGTTGAATGTCAAAAAGCAGTCAAATCTGAGTCACACATTATAAGGTAAGCTCTTCCATAGCTCCGTTATCCACAATGAATTCATGCCATTACATCTCTGTTATTTCAGCAGCAGCCTTTTTTTCTCAGTAAATACAAGGTCATTAAGTAGTCAGATATCTGCAATCTAGTAATCCTGATGAAATTAAAGATCCCGCAGTTTCACTACAGTAATATATAACTTATTCAATTTTACGATAGGATGGATGGATGCTTTTCAATGCAGGGCTTGAACAAGGCTGAAATCGAAGTCTTTTGTATGCTGAAGAGTATATCTTATTCTTTTGAAATATTAAATGTCAGTTTTGCTATCAGAATAATTTTTTGTTAGATCTCTGAATGCAGACAGCCACTAAGACTAGCTGTTTGCTTCTATTTTGTCTCTGCTTAGGAATTAAAGCAGCTTCTTAGGAGAAACTCCTCAGAAAGTATCCTAATGAGAAAGGAGTAGCTGAATTTCATTCCTACCTTCATCACTGGGTTGTCCTGTAACTTTAGGCAAAGCAGTGGGGTGGATCCCACTGTGATGCTGAAAGGAGGTACTCTACTGACCTGAGCAGGAAAGCTGATACTCAGGAGTTCTCAGGCCTAACTAGGGGTCAGGTCTAAACACCATGTCCCCCTGGAGCTAGGAAGTAATTTCTCCATCAGAACAGTGTGAATATTATCCAAAGTCCAGGGCAAATGGATATGTGCTTTGCAAGATAAAGCCTTTTGGACCCAAATTTGTTATATAACAGTTTCATGGTGTTTCCTTCAGTGTGAGGGAGTTGCATTATATTAGAATAACATTTATAACTGGATCTGCTTCCATCTAATATCCATATAAGTGCTGCTTAAAGAGAATTTAGAAATAAGATTCTCTTTTTCTCTCTGTTTCTTTCTCTGGATCTGTTAATTGCTTAGCAACAGAGCTTATGNTTTTTTTTTTTTTTTTTTTTGTCAGTAAAGGTACATTTTTAAGCCCTATTTTTTTCTTTAAAAGTTCATTAAGACTACTGTCTCCTAGTAGCCCTTCATCACCTTTTTGTTCCTAAATCTGTTCCACTGCACTCCTACATACCTCCAGTCTTACTGTGGATCAAGGACAGCAGATTCATCCAAGGAATGTAAACACAAACTTAAAGCACGTTATAAGCAGTTCTTATATTGTGCTTTACAATTTATTGTTGTAAAAAAATCCTCAGCTTGGTGACTTGTATTTTGATTTTCTGCATGCTATCATGGCTGAAGTCTTTGAGGTACCAATATGGAGAAAATGTTTTACCTCTGGCAAAAGAAAATGTGTGACGAAAAGCCTCAACTGTAAGTGGTCCCAGGTGAAAACAGCCACTGATTTATATCCTCTTCTGCCCTTTTGTCACTGCTAGCTGCAAAGAAACAGAGCTAAATGGGGCTAGCAAGTCTATTCTAATATAACAATGAGGTTGCTGTCTTGCGTTAGGAGAGACCTTTTTAGAAAAGACTACTGCTACTTCAACATTTACTGCTCTCGCCTCTGCCTGCTGCTGCCAAGTGTCACAGCCTGGATCCATCTGGGTCCATCCATACTACTAAATAACACCGGGCAGAGTCCGCTCTGTAGCTGTGAGAGAGTTGAATGGCAGAACTTGCATTCACAAAGCTGCTGCCTCTGCCCTTTCAGAATAAAAGTTAACTGTCTCCAATTGCCCTTTGGGAATGGGATCCGTCATGAGTTATGCATTGGGCATTATCTGGCAGAGTGCTAATTTCCACGGACCAAACAGGTGTGAGAGAGCAGGCTAACAAAGGGGTTCGAAGGATCACAAGTCAGTTGTCTGGCTTGTACTATTAAACTTTGTCATTTCCTTGTATAATTATATCCGGTATGTCTGTCGTGCCTGGTGGGGAAAAGAGTAACAAACCTTTCTTCTACATAAAATATATCCCATGCTGAGCTTTGATTAAAATTGCACAGAAACCTTAAATTCATTGATTTTTGTCGGATATGTTAATTTTAGACATATATGTACGTCTTTGCACGCATGTGGATGCACAACTGTATAATCTCTCTAGCATCCTTGCAAATGCAATTTTGTTCTAATAGACAAGCTATGCTGCTTTCTTATCAATCATAATTACCACTGATATGAAATGATAGGTTAGAAAAGTTGCATATCCTCTGCCTAACAGGAGCCAGGAGATGGCAATTTCAAAGGGAGGCATAAAAACCTTTTAAAATAAAAAATAAGATCCTACAAGCCAAATGATTTCCATAGTTACAGCTCTGAGCATTCAGTAAGATTTCACAGCTGTCAACAAGAACTGAAATCGGCTTGTATGGTCTTTCTTACCAGTTGTGATAGAAGGGAAAGAAAGAAGCTGCTCTTATTCTGAGGATTTGTGGATTTTACTGTGGTAGCCATTCTTAAACCTTATAAGAAAGGAAAAAAGATGGCATGCATACAGTCTCCAAACAT
The DNA here is from genome assembly GCA_008711295.1 of Anarhynchus alexandrinus. NCBI lineage: Eukaryota > Metazoa > Chordata > Aves > Charadriiformes > Charadriidae > Anarhynchus > Anarhynchus alexandrinus. The sequence continues at coordinate 3,235,330 of VUYV01000051.1, read as the reverse complement.
GAAAATCTACCATGACTTAGAGGTGTGTCTAAGTCATAATTCAGTGCATGGGGAGGATTCTTCTGCACAAATTTACCTTGAATCTCTATTTGGAGTCATGCTATATACATACAATCAAGTCAAACTCTAGCTCTTCCCATTATACACTGCATCAGTTGCTAATGTAGATACAACCATTATATAACCCTATAGAAAACAGGCTACGTTTCCTTCACTGTCTTTCTGCTGGTGCTTTAAGACAGGGATTTCAAACTGATAAGGAATCATATGGACAATATATTAGACTTCATCACACTTATGAATATGATGAAAAAGTGTTCCAGCAGAACTTGAAAATAACTGCATAAGTGGCTTTCATCTCATCTAACTTTAACCATAAGATTTCATCTATACTTCTACATGCTTGTTATAGGCAATGGAGAAAGACAGGCAGTTAAGAGAATACACTGTACTGCGGTAAAGTGTATATCCACATTAATCACCTTCTGCATGCATGTAACTCTCTTCATCCAATTTGGAGGGAGATTAGAAGTTGGATTCATCTTTCCTAATGCAAATCCTGCTGTTACACATGCATGTCTGCATCTCAGCTAGGCTTTCTATACAGTTGTCTACATCTCAGCTGGGCTTTCTATATAGTCAAAGGGGATAAATGGGCATTTCCTCAGTGTGATTCATCACACAGTAGAGACACAAGTAACACGAAGGAATTTTTCTTTCCATATAACCATACTGGAAGGTTATGGTGTTCTACACACCTGAGATAACTACATTATAGACATTCAAAGTCAGGTGAAATAGGAATTTTAGTGAACTTGGTGACTTGTTTAGACTGAACACCTTACTTCCACAGGACATCAATTCCATATGAACTCTTCCAATTCCAGTCCAATATTCCATGCATAAGCAGGTTAATAATATATAGTAGCAACCTTATTTTAACTCTTTTGACAGTGTTAGAGACTCTTCAGAAATGTTGATTACTAGCAGAACAGAGTGGTCTGAAAGTACTTTAGAGAATATTTGTGGAAAGAAAATTCTATGTTTTAATATCTGTAGTGAAAAAATGATACAATTAGGTAAGGATATTTGAAGATGCAAACCAGAAGTAATCTGGAGAGTCTCACTTCCTGCTGTTGTGTGCAAGCACAGGACCATGCAACACAGATCTCACACATTCCTTATGGAATGCAATCTTAATGGGCCGTGTGGTCTTTTATACAAGATGGGCACAGTTAATACTAGGGATTCAGGGTTACTGTTTGGACATGTTTTCTGAAAACGCTTTTAGAATGAGAAACAAGCTCTAAATGCTATTGGTTTTTGGATGGTTAAAGTTGGAGAGGATGCAGAGGAGGCTAGGTTTTGTGTGTTTTACCTTCTTGGGGGTCCTGGTAGATAGTAAATTATCCATGACCCAGCGATGTGCCCTTGTCGCCAGGAAGGCCAATGGAATCCTGGGCTGCATAGGGAAGAGTGTGGCCAGTAGGTCGAGGGAGGTCATTCTCCCCCTCTATTCGGCACTGGTGAGGCCACAACTGGAATACTGTGTCCAGTTCTGGGCTCCCCAGTTCAAGAGGGACAGGGAACTGCTGGAGAGAGTCCAGAGTAGGGCAACAAGATGACTGAGGGATTGGAGCATCTCCCTTATGAGGAAAGGCTGAGAGAGCTGGGACTCTTTAGCCTGGAGAAGAGAAGGCTGAGGGGAGACCTTATTATGGTGTACAAGTATCTAAAGGGTGGGTTGAAGGAGGATGGAGCCAGACTGTTTTCAGTGGTTCCCAATGACAGGATGAGGGGCAATGGGCACAAGTTGGAACATAGGAGGTTCCGTTCAAGTACACGGAAAAACTTCTTTACAGCTAGGGTGATAGCACTGGAACAGGCTGCCCAGGGAGGTTGTGGAGTCCCCTTCTCTGGAGATTTTCAAGACCCGCCTGGATGCAGTCCTGAGTAATGTGCTCTAGGCAATCCTGCTTTGGCAGGGGAGTTGGACTAGATGATGTCTAGAGGTCCCTTCCAACTCTGAAAATTCCATGATTCCGTGATTCTTCTGAGCAGGATAAGCAACTCTTTCAGTGATTAGAAGGCTTCTCCTTCCCTCATTATCAAAACAGCCCCTAGGCATAACACTGATGTATTAGAGCCTAAGCAAAAAACAGTGTCAGCAACTATCATCAGATCTAAAAGCTGAAGATAGACAGCAAGAGTACATGTGTAATTTAGTAACTGGATTTAGCTCTAATAAGTTTCAGCCAAATTCTTTTTCCAAAGAGCAGTTTTCAAGAGCCAAGACTTTGTCCCCATATTCTGCTTTTAGTTATACTCTCTATAGAGAAATATATATGTCCCTCCAGTTTGTTCAAAGTGCTGATCAGTGGATTTCTCTTCATGTAGGGAACCGGGTTTGATTTGTTAAGACATTTATGCAGCTCCTGGCAGATGTATTAGAGAACATGAGGTTCCTGCCTTCCATGTCTTTTGGACCATTTATTCCATATGCCATAATCTTCCCACTCAACCTAAAGAAGAAGCTTTCTCTCAAATTTATTCTTCCCAAGAACATAACTTCCTCAAGATTTGGGAAATAACCTTGACCACAACCTAAAACCTAACAAAATGAAATGTCCCTGGACACTGGGACAGATTTTTGTTTTTCTTCTGGGCTTCCATGTCAAAGAGGTTATTCTGAACATTTTTGTTTATGGAAAATGCATGACAAGGGACTTGTCTGAATTCATTTAATTAACAAATATATCACTTATATGACTTTGGCAGAAATAAATACTCCACCTAGATTAGATGATACTTTTCAGCATGTGGTTAACAGCTACCATGGCTGCCAGCAATGTAAGTATGAAATTATTAACAGAATTGACTGGTTTCAGAGATGTTCAGGCAGAATTAAAGGGTCCATAGCTTGGACAATAAAGAAATAGCTCAATACTTAACACAATATATTCATGTTTTTCTAAGGGCTTTCCATTGTTACAATAACTGAATATATTGTTAGGAAGTTTGTTAAAGATTAGTAGAAATTTGCAGCTTCAGTGTGAAGTAATGAAATAAGTTGCTTCATAGGAAACAGGACTAATGAACTGAAACCACCTGAATAGCTGTGGCCTGTGACATTTTTCCTGCTATAGTAACTTCTGCTGCCTCTCTAGCACTGAGGAAGGTTATGGAGGGCAGTGGTCACTATTTCCTAATAGCAATCACCAAATGTTGGTTTGCCAGACCTCTTTGTTTCAAAACCCATAGTCATCACCTTCAGGCAAAGCTGGAGTGATATTTTGAGCAGGTGGGGTGTCTGTTTCTTGGTGGATGTAGGCCTCGTCATCAGGCAAATGAAACAACAGTGGCAGAAACTGAAGAATTGGGGGCCAGAGCTTTATTCAGGGGAGCACGTGTGACCAGACACACACTCTTAGGGGGACACTCCATGCCAAAAGTCACAGGAACAGCCCCCAAGAGACTGTGGCCATGGGTGACCCACACTGTGTTAAGGACACAAAAGAATAAAGCAGCAAAACCCATTACAAGCAGAGCAACAAGAAACCTGCTAATACAGGCAGCAGAAACCATCACACGTACTCAAAGTCCTGTGCTGCCCATCACTTCCTCAGAGTGCAACCCATGGTGGAAAACAGCAAAGTTGAGATGGGGAGGAGGGAGGATAGATGTGTGTGCAAGTGCTTGCCTATTTGTATGGGCTCTTCTTTTACTTAATACTCAAATCAGTTATGGGAGGTTTGTGCTGGTTGGCAATAAAACAAGCAAAATGCCCTGACCCTAGGCAATTTTGCCTTAAAAGGGTATTTCAGAATATCTCAACATTATTTCAGTAAATATGCTTTTGTTTTATAATGATAACTGATAATAGTTATGCAATGAGTATTTCCAATGATCTATTGAAAATTAAGAAAAACATTGTGTTAGAATCAGTTTGGGAATGGACTACTCTCTAGTACCTTTAGATTCCCTAGAATCACTGCTTTCACCTTACCTGCCATAATGACTGAAAAGAAAACTTTTTGCAAGCACCAGGGGAAAAAGTAAAGACACACGATGTTATTTAAACATCAATAAGATTGGTACAAGGCTCAAGGGTTAGCTGCAAGTGTAAGTTTAATGAATTCAAGTTCAGGCAGATATTGGATTTATGGATGTTAATAGAGACAGTCATGTGCGTCTCATGGATTGCCACAAGCCAGGAGTGCTTATGAAGTGCTTATGACATGCTGACTGAAGGTGGAGAAAACAGAGATAATAAAATAAATACGGGCTCAGGTCTCAAAGTCCTGACTAATGAAACCATTGGAGCTCTGCCATCCTACAGTGAAGCTAAAATCAAATGCAAGCTAAGTGTTGAAGGTGTTTACAAAAACATGCTGCACCTGATTGCTGTTCTCATGGGTGCTGCCCCCATTAAAAGATGCTTCGCTCAAAGATTCTGCAGCAGAGTGTCTGCATAAGAAGCGACCACTGTAACAGTCGGTATAAACTGAGAAAAAATATTGTTACACCAAAATTATTGTCTTCCCTTACAGAAATGTTTGCTTTGTTTCATTTTGCTCAAATTGTTTGCATATTTTAGAATGTAAAGAACTTTGTGTAAGCACAGAGCACTGATACAAGGTAAGATCAAGAAGTTGTCTGTAGCTTTATACTATATAAAGTCAGATAATTGCAGTATGATAGACGATAGCATAAAACATCCCACCATGTTGTTCTTTAAGGCAGAATAATTTTCAGATGCAAAACTGATTAAAAGATTTTTTTTTGAGGAAAATTATTTCAAAGCTTTCTTTTTTGTATTTCTCACAAAAATATATTGCCAAGATTGACAATTTCAATTTTATTGTTCTTATAATTCTTCTTGGAGTTCTCTACAATTTGTTGAAGTCCTACTTGAAAAGTGTATTCCATATTCCTTTGACATATCATTAATAATGACACCTTTGCTGCTCTGCTCACATTGGTAATTCACTGCTTATATATCTGAGAATCATTTTCCTGGCATTTCATTATTACCTTATTATTTGCCACATATGTAGCTTCACAGGTCCTTTTACCTGTGGGACTTACATTCTTTACTTCTAGATTTATGTCCTTTCATATCATTCATGAGCCCATCTTGCCAAATGATCCAGTCAGTCTAAGACAGTTCTATGCCCATGGCTAGCTGTGTCTCCACCATATTTTGAAGTTATTGGAAAGTTTTACAAGTAACAAATATGTATTTTTTGCTGGTTCATACTATTCTCCTACTGATTTATTGTGATTTTCCATTTATAATTAATTTCTACATACACCATATAAATAATAAACCATATCAAATAAAAAAAAAATTAAAAATCACAGAATCATAGACTAATTTAGGTTGGAATGGACCTCTAGATGCCACTTGATCTTTCCCTCTTCCCAAAGCAGGGCCATATGGGATCAGGTGCCTCAGGGGCATGTTCAATTGAGTTTTGAATATCTCTAAGAACGTTCATAGCTTCCCTGGGCAAGTTGTTCCAGTATTTGACTACTTTTGTCTACTGCTTCTTGTCCTCTTACCGTACATATATGCTGAAGACAGCAGCAGCTATAAACAATATCAGACAATAAAAATAAAAATTTTACACACTATGTAAGGTTCTAAGTGATTTAATATTTAAGCAAATATACTATCACATAGTCTGATGCTTCCATTTTGAAACTGGAATTGTGTAGAGGACAAAGTCTAATGACAGAGAACTCAACCACAGCCAAACCTGAGATCTCATTAAAATATCATCTACCTCTTAGAAGTTTAATTTCCATAAAACTCTTTTCTTCTGTGTATATTTTTACATCCTGACTTTTCATTTCAGAGGCCCACCATTCCTTTGTTAGCCCTACTTTGGCCATTTCATAACAGGGTTGCACAATATCCTCTGCATGAGAGACACTCCAATTATTCAGAAACTGAAGATTCTTACACAGTGGGGTATCTGCAATAAATGATCTACTGAAATTTAAGGTACTAATTATGGCCTATAAAAACTTATATGGCTTGGGACCAGTCTGCTTGAGAGACTATGGCGCTCTCCCTGCCTCCGATGTGTGTGGCAGCAATGCTCAAGCTGTTTCCCACTCCTTATAAAGGAAAAGTAGGCACCCAGCTGATTGTTGCCTACAGCATTTCCTAGATGCTCAGATTTTCTGCACAGTTCACTCTGCAAGAGCTACATTTGTACTCTGGAGAAAACGGAATGTATTTAAGAGGTACACAGACAGAGTAGGTGTTTGCCTGCTTTGGGAACTGATTTAAATGCTGATGAGGTGTAATTTAGTCATATTTAATATATCATTAAATATAAGACCACCTAGAGCCCTGTATAATGTCTTTATTATATTAAACTGAAATGAATAAATAAACACAATCAACTCCATTACTAATTCACTGGTGATTTATTGAGGTTACAGTTTTGTAATGCCAGACGTGCAGAGACACCTCAGTGGGCTCTATGTAGCTCAACTCTGGAAGACCTGACTAGGTTGGGCAATATGCTGGTCAAACGTGGCCATATTGACTATGTCTACACTGCTAAAGAAAGACAGCTGGCAACAGATTACTGCAACAGCCAAGTGGTCGCTTAGCTTGTGCCGACAGTAAGGCATTTTTTCCTGAATCAAAAAAGCTGGATCATCTAAACCCAGAGAGTGAGCTAGCAGTTCAGTCACCTGGGTGATGAGGGTCTAATATTCCAATTCAGTCACCAGCCCTCTTTTATTTAAACATATAAGTATATTTCCATCTTTGGAGATATTAAAAACTTGACTAAATGAGTCCCCAGGGAACCTGGATCCACTCTGAGCAAAATTGGATTAAGTGATCTACAGAAGTCCGTTACAGTTTAAATTATTCTAAGATTCTATGAGTCATTATTTCTAAGGACAGCCTGGTCCTACCTAGTTAGTTATATGCAGGTTTGCTGTTGAGTGCTGAGGTCAACTGGAACAGAACGCCCTGTACCCCCAGCGTTAAACTCCTCTTAACCTCCCACCTGTTGAGAATGATGCCTTACCCATGCTACCCTCCGCACTGCACCTGAGAATCACTCTGTGATTCTGTGGAAAAGTATGTTCTAGATCAAAGAAAATGCTGCAAGGGACCATGCTAACAATTTGACAGGCTGGGTGATCAATTTCCAATACCTGGGAATGTTCTCTAGCCCTGTTTACTTGAATTGTACAGGAATAGCACTTGAGCCTGGAAGCAGTTTAGCTAGTTCAGACAAGACTTACAGATCTGAGCAGGCTTCATGCCAGGTGTTGTATCATACAAATCATAGAATTGTTTAGGTTGGAAAAGACCTTTAAAATCATTGAGTTCAACCACAAACCCAACACTGCCAAGTCCACCGCTAAACCATGCCCCTAAGTACCACATCTACATGTCTTTTAAGCACCTCCAGGGGTGGCGACTCAGCCACTTCCCTGGGCAGCCTGTGCCAAGGCTTGACAACCCTTTCAGTCAAGATTTTTTTCCTAATATCCTATCTAAACCTCCCCTGGTGCAACCTGAGGCCATTTCCTCTCATTCTATCGCTTGTTACTTGGGAGATGAGACTGACACCCACCTCGCTACAGCTTCTTTTCAAGTAGCTGTAGAGGTCTCCCCTCAGCCTCCTTTTCTCCAGACTAAACAACTCCAGTTCCCTCAGCCACTCCTCATAAGACTTGTTCTCTAGACCCTTCACCAGCTTTGTTGCTCTTCTTCAGACACGCTCTAGCACCTCAATGTCTTTCTTGCTTTTGTGGGCTCTCCCATTTCTTTAGGATGCTGGCTGCATTGTCTTGGATTTAGGTGGACTCGCAGCCTGTACTTATGTTTGAAAACTAAACCAGACAGAGGTTTGCACTGTGATTAGCTACACTGTTGTATTCACATGTTGGTATGATTTTGACCCAGGCCACCTAGCACTGTAAAGACAAAGCCAAGGCACCAATCTGGATAGCACTGGCCAAGGCCTGCTCCTGATGGACAGTAAAGACAAGACCATCTTGGAGAACAAGAGAGATTTTAATCAAGTGAACTGGTGCTGTGATGTGCCATTTGCCTTCAGAGTAGTCCCAGCCTACTTTGTTTACTAACATTTTCTTATAGAGTAATTTTGATGTCTTGTAAAACAAACTGATGCCAATTCTGCCACAAACCTTATTATTCCTTTAAATCCTTAGTAAAGTTATAGTGGGTTATCTAGGCCTTACCTTTCGGACTGCCTCATTTAACCTTGACTTTTCAACCTTCAAATTACTTTTCCTTTTAGCTGTTCATAATTCTGTGCAGAAGCAAGAATATTTAGTACTTTCTAATTTTTTTTAATACTTTTTTGGCCAAAGTGTGTGAGATTATTACAAGGTTAAAGTGTTATGTGCCTTAAAATTTTAAAAAAAAAACTTCAGCTGCAGAATCTTGAATTATGTTATCTGTCCTCTCAAATATGCTGCTTATAACCCCAGAATAGCAGCAGCACATTTTGTTCCACTTGGCAGCTGGGTGAACAACAACACGAACAGACAGCAGACACTAAAAGGGGACTCAGGACTGAAAATAGGCTTTTTAATTTTTCCTACTTATTTGCTGCCAGATGGTTTCCAATAGAATTCCTCAAGTGTTTCCTACTATATTGCAGGGAAGTAAGGATTTGAAGTGTCCTTAGACCAATGTTTGTGCAGTAGAGTGATGTGTTCAAATTGCAGGTATAAAACATTCAAATAACTCTGAAAATATGTTTACAGGAATCAACAGCATTGTTGGTTATTCATCATAATCATAATAATCATTCTGATCATTCTGATGTATATTTCTTTTTTTGTAAAGGAGTATATGAAAGTCAATGAACAAGTTTTTGGTTTTGTTGGTGTATGGTTAGATGAGAACGAATCTTCATCTACAAAATATTTTACAGAGAAAATAGCGCAAGAAAGGCTCATATTTGCTTGCTTATATTTTAATTTAGTTGGATGTGGTAGGTCATTCAAAATAACAAATGTGTAAGACAGTGAATGCTGATCACAGCTGAGTTCAGATCTGCATTATTTATTGATAACCAAAATGCAACTCAGCCAATCAAGATCCAAACTTGATTATTCACCTGCCAAATACACTTCAATAACAGATTTCTATAGAGCTCACTGAACCTTCCTAATGTTGATATAAGTTATGACAGTACCAAGAATTCTCATAACATTGAAACTGAATGGAGAGAGATCTGTAGAAACATAACTCCTGAACTATAATAACTTGCCATCATTGATAATGACATTTCAAGACAGGAATTATAAAGCTGCTGGAAAAAAATTGCAGTAAGAATTTAATTTCTACACACTTTTTTCAGCAGGATGGGATTTTCCTAAGCCCTTCTACATAATGATATTGTAAGTTAATTGAGAATATTTGTTCAGTTTATTATTTTTTTTCAGTTCACTGCATTTATACTTAATAGCTAATAAGCTTTGAACTACAATAAAGTCCTTTTTCAAAGCACTTCAAGTCTTGAAACACTGTCATATTCGAGAGTAGCAAGTTTTAAAATATATACTATGTCTCCAGTTATTAATAAAAAACACCAGTATTTTAAAGTTCTTAAGTAAAGATAGGAAGTGAAATAAATTATTTGGTACATGCTAATACAGATGAAATAGGAACATGTGCTTACAAAACCAGCAGAAAGTTAAAAAAGATCATACATGTTTCACAATTCTGAGATTTTGACAGGTGAAAGAAGGGACATAGTAGCTCACAATGTGCTTGAATTACAGTGGAGGCATTCTGGCTCTAACAAGGTGAACTGCAGAAAATTTAGTGACTTTAGCATTAAATCCTGGATTCATAAAAGCAATTTTTGACCAGAATCTTCAATAAATTGTAGGTATTTTAATTTTCAGTCACTTGGAAGCCTGAACAAAGATTTTTTTATTATGTTTTGCTGTTGTATTTAATGCCTATAATTGATATTAATGGTGTTCTGAGTTTCTAGAATCCTAGATAGTAAAATTAGTCCTTTAGATAAAACTAAATAAGACTATAGGGAAATTAGGTCTTTACTTGTGAACACCCACAGCACCTACAGTTTAGCCCCTCAGAAAACAAAGATTGCTTTTACTAAGAAGACAGAGTTGATGAACTGATGTTTTCTTGTACACAGAGGTGCATCAGTTCAACTAACAATGTGAGACAAACCTGAAATGAGGTGGTGCAATGTGAAAAGACATGCTTTTCAGGTTTCACCATAGTGCAATAAGAGCAGCTTTCAACTAAATCAAAGCAATAAATCTCAAAGCCAGAAGCAGAAATGAAACAGTGCCACACCAATTTAAAGAAATAAGTGTATAGATACAGATGGACAGACTTTAACATACAAAACTTTGTTTGTTTGCACTGCTAGAGCAATTAAAAAATTCTTAAACATGAGACTAGGAGACTGACTTTTCAGCTATGCAAAATACCTCCATTTGTCTGGGAAAAATTATGCCTGATCTCACGCTGTTGAGATCAGCTGGATTTTCAGCATTGAATTCAATGAAAAGCAGAGCCTGCTGTCAGCTATGTGTGGTGTTGCAATCGTGGAAATGTCTGTGAAAAACTGGTGTCAAAAGGAAAGGTCTTGGTGGTTGAAACAACACTGTGGCATTTGAATTATTGCCTTTAACCAGTACCAGTCATTATAAGGGGAAATACCTAGATTTAAGAGGTAAAAATATAAACTTGTTGTTAAAGAGTCAAATCAGAAATTTCTTCTCAGAAACCCTGTGAACACAAGACTTCAGTTTCATATTTACATGATACCAATGATACAGTGCTAAAGCCACCTGGTAATAAAATGACCATTCAACTCCAAATGAGGTAGAAGGCATAATGCATTTTTCAAAGAGACTAGCATTCATTTTCTCACAGAATGTTCTCAGACTTTAACTGGAAATTAGGCCATGATTTCCTCATTCTGCAATCAGCTAATATAAGCACCAGTTATGAGTCAGTCAGATACATAATGTAAGCAGGCATAACTTCATCCAACTGAATTATTTGAACATAAGACTCTAAGAAGACAAAGCTCTACAAAACTCCACTCAAGCATATGGTAATGAACATTTAGAAGGATGTTAACCTGTCATCTCCTCATGCCGTGCGACGGCAATGTCGACTCTTGTTAAAATCTCATACTTTTATGCCAACAATTCTCCAAGTGTTTTGAGGTTAACAAATCTGGATGAATCAGAAAACAGTTCTTTATTCTTGCTTTGTATCAACATACAGTAAGGTCAGGTCAAATTGTTGCCCTACTGAAGTACTCCTATATGGACTGTGTAAGCTTTCCACCTCTTCCTTCCCACTCAAGTTTTCTAGCATTTTCAGTAATGGCAATAGCCAACATTTTCAAGATTGACGTCTTGAGTTACATATGGATTTAAATAATGTGCAAATGCCAGACCATTTGTTTAATTTTTCTTCATCCCATCTGTAAAGCAAGAAATTTAAGAAATTTAATTTCTTACAGAAGAGCAATGACGAATTTATTTAGCAGACCAGTATCACTTTTGCATAATGAGGTCTGATGTGCAATGGTATTAAAAAAAAATCTAAAATAAACATAAAACTAAGAGGAATTATTTAACTATGATATTGACTGCAATAAATAAGATGAGAGATTGGTTAAGAGACATAATCAAAGTTATTGATGAAAATAACCATTGCAAAAGAGTATTTTACATAGTTTTAGGATTTCATGTGTTATCTCTTCTCCAGTAATTTTTCCCATAGGAGCTTGGTGCTGAAATGTAGGGATTGATTCACAGCTCTTGATAAATCAGATGCCTTCTGCCCACACACCTCCCATCAAATTTCATTGCAGTGTTCTATGAAAGTTGATTGATTAGCTTGGATGTGATTATGCCAGGGAAACACACAAACTCTTGCTTAATTCAAATATACTTATTTTACAACACATATTTTAGAAACTAAATCTAACAAAATAATAATCACTGAAATTAATAAATAATAATAATAAACTATCACTACTTAAACAATAACAAAAAATAATAAGACAACACACACACACACACAGAGGCACAGAGTCACATCTTTATTTTTGGTTACTGATCTCCAGGTACTGCTATTTATTTACTTTTCCATCTTGTTTCGGTCAATCTGATCACTATTTTCCAGGAAAACATTAATGGCTTCCTTCCACCAATGATGCTTAGTTCATCTCTCTTATGGCCAGTAGATATAACAGTTATTATGCACACATTTGTTTTTGTTAAGACCATGGTGCTGAGGGAGTGCAGTTAATGTTACTCCACATTATCTGAAACAAACAATGGGAAATACACATCACAGATTTATGACACTAAGCATATAGGACAACATTGAAAAGTTTCCTCATGTATTCTAGGAGTCTGGGATATCTGAAGGATTTTATATATGGTGGTTTGGCATTGAATTTTGCATCCACTGTCACATTGTGCTTTGCATACAGGGAATATGAAGCCAGAGTTACACATTAAAATACCCTAACAATTGAAGAGAACCATCGAGTGGCAACTGGAAATTTATTGTGAACATCAGCAAAAAAAAAATGCCATTGAGAAGCAACTCTAGTAGGGTGTGCTATATAAACTTTAATGAGATTAGAATGAAAACTATATCAGGATTAACTTGTTCCTTTTGTCTTTGTTGAAAGTGTTTAGTAATTGTTAGCAGAAATATAGCGTAAAATATTGAAAATCATTGTTTGTCATGTTTGTTTTTTTGCATACCTTAGTTACCTAGTTTTATTTAAAAAGTAAACTTTATCCCAACACACATACTTTTCACTAATTGTGAGTTTGGAAAGGAGAAAGGGGCAAGAAATACATATTCTCTTCAAGGTTTCCATGCTTTCATCAAGTTCTGGACCCAATTATATCTTTCAGAATTTTATCTGAAACTGTATGCATTTTAGACCAGCTGAGATACCCTTTTAACCAGCTCTGACTGATATATTATTAATGTACCAGAGGCAGTGCAAACTTCCCAATGTATGTTACGAAAATCAGACCTTTAATACAACAGGACAACTATGTTTTAATAAATATTTTTGTTTCTTTATAAATGCTTTTGCACTCCATATAATGCAAGGGATCCACTGAATAATACCCCAATGTTTTAGCCATGTGCTGGGAACAACGACGTTTATACTTCAAACAGAATTACTGTTAACACTGTTGTCAGCAAATGAGCTTTTAACTAGCTATGTTCTAGATGCAGAAGAATAACCTTGCAGAAGAATGCCATAACCACTTAGTTACACCCATTTTTTCCTCTTCTGGATCAATGAAAATGTAAAAGATGAAGCAGTAACAGCAGGAAAGATGGACAATGACTACAGCAGCTCATAGCCTACCAACTTGAGCCCTTTGGATTCAGATACCCTCGTGTAGGTATTGTTACAAGGGGTGTTTTCCCTGAGCAAAAGCATCAAAGTGAAAACAATTGCCTACCACTCTGCTGGCAAGACTCTACATTTCACCTTCTGCTTCCATGCAGTGATGGTGACATATGAACCCAAAAAGATTTGTTCCAAAAACTTAAGCATTTCTGAATTATCCAGTCCTTTTGTTTTTTTATTGAAAATTTAAGAAAAGATTAGGGCAATCAGAACTGCAGCTTGCAGCAACAATATTGTCTGTTGAAAAATGCCCATTTTGATAGATTCATCTACTGACCACACTATAACATGTACAGCAAAACCTCCATGATCTATCTCACAGGTTAAAATTCCTGTGCATGGGAAAGTTAAGAAAAGTGAGGCTTATTAAGCCAAAACCTTTAGAGATTTTTTGTATTTATACAAACCTTATCTGATAGTGTTACTACAAACTTTTCTAAAACCAGCTAAATCCTGGCTTTCCAAGACCAACAGAATGAAACATGTTTTGATTTTAGCATCTTTTTATTTATATATTTATTATGTAAGCTATTACATAAATGATGTTAAATAAATACTGTGTGTGTACCAAACCATAGAAAATTACTATTCAAAGAGCAAGAAAGAAATATAAAAAATGCAAATAAAATTCAAAACAACAATGTAAACATACTGTAGAAAATTACTATGGGAGTAGGAAAAGTTACTGAAACTGGTCTTACTTAAAAAGGTTGTTTTCTGAATTCCTTGTTAATGTTCATTCTTGCAATAAGTGCTATAAGACTAGATATATAGTCTTTGGGGAAAATATAATCAATTTTTCCCCATTTTATGACTGACCTAATATTTTAAGTGTAATTTTCGCACAGCACCCCATAGATTTTGGAAAATACCTGGTAAAATCAAGCGGCTCCCTGGTGTAATGTAATTGCAACACTGAACAAAGTTATGCAAGTCTATATTCTTCCAACTTAAATATGTTTCCCAAGACACAAAATCAGTGGAAAGGCTATTTTGTTTTTCAGGAATCCTGCCCTATGGTGAAGCTCAGACGCCTCTGTCTAGCTACACTTCCAAGTTTGTAAAGATCTTCTAATGATGTAAGTGTCAATACATAATCTTTTTAAATATGACAGAAAAAGCAATGCAGGAATACTTTGATTCAATGCCTAACAGTGCCTCCGAAACACTAACAGCATATTGCAACACCAGGCCATAGAGCACCATATGGGATGGCATCACTCACTCTGTGGTGCTACTGTGAGGTCATGAGCACAATAATCAGAGTCTGAAAAAGAAGTATTAGGAAGAAAGTTCTATGGCCCAGTAGTTGGGCTGCTGGTCTGTGAGAGGGCACATACAGCTTCTTGATCACTCTTTCAGTACTGCTTTTTTTTTATTATTATTTTCTCAATATGCATTTGTAACTGCTGCTTTATATTTCTAATGTTAATTGCTTGATAACAGGAAAAACAGTGAGGAGACACAGTAAACTTCAGAGCAAGAAGCCAAACATCATTGCCATAAGGCTTTGTTCAAAGCAGAGAAATGTTATGAATTGCTATCTTGGATTTAAGGTCCTACATTTTACCCTCATCCTATTTACTGAGCCAAAGAATTCTTTCTGGATCTTAATCTTTGTAACAATGTGTCCCGTCTCTGTGAAAGGCAAATAATATTTTTTCCTTTAAATTTTTAAGTTACAGAATCACAGAATCACAGAATGGTCAGGGTTGGAAGGGACCTCTGGAGATCGTCTAGTACAAATCCCTGCCAAAGCAGGTTCACCTAGAGCAGGTTGCACAGGATGGCGTCCAGGCGGGTTTTGAATATCTCCAGAGAAGGAGACTCCACCAGGGCATAGCAGATGGGGAGTATGACCTCCCTCGACCTGCTGGCCACACCCTTTTTAATGCACCCCAGGAGTGGAATCTTGGGTCCTTCTCTGCAGAGCTGCTTTCCAGGAGGTCAGCCCCTAACCTGTACCAGTGCATGGGGTTATTCCTCCCCAGGTGTAGTACCCTACACTTGCCCTTGTTGAACTTCATTAGGTTCCTCTCTGCCCAGATCTCCAGCCTGTCCAGGTCACGCTGGATGGCAGCACGGTCTTCCGGTGCGTCAGCCACCCCTCCCAGTTTTGTGTCATCAGCAAACTTGCTGAGGGTGCACTCTATCCCTTCATCTGGGTCATTGATGAATATGTTGAACAAGACTGGACCCAGTACTAACCCCTGGGGAACACCGCTAGCTACAGACCTCCAACTAGACTCTGCACCACTAACCACAACCCTCTGAGCTCTATGATTCAGCCAATTCTCAATCCACCCCACTTTCCATTCATCTAACCCACACTTCGTAAACTTGCCTGTGAGGATGATGTGGGAGACAGTGTCAAAAGCCTTGCTGAAGTTGAGGTAGACAACACACACTGCTCTCCCCTCATCCACCCAGCCAGTCATGTCATCATAGAAGGCTATTAGATTGGTCAAGCATGTTTTCCCGTTAGTGAATACATGTTGACCACTCCCAATAACCTTCTTGTCCTCCACATGCTTAGAGATGGCATCCAGAATGAGTTGTTACATCACCTTTCCAGGGATGGAGGTGAGGCTGACTGAACTGTAGTTTCCTGGGTCTTCCTTCTTGCCATTTTTGAAGACTGGAGTAACATTAGCTTTCCTCCAGTCCTCAGGCATCTCTCCTGTTCTCCATGACCTTTCAAACATAATGGAGAGCAGCTTCACAATAACATCTACCAGCTCCCTCAGCAGTGGTGGGTGCACCCTGTCAGGGCCCATGGATTTGTGGGTGTGGAGTTTGCCTAAATGATCTCTAACCCAATCCTCAAACCAGGACACCTCCTCGACCAAGGGAAAGTCTTAATTTCTCCAGACTTTTTTGTCTGTCCAAATTCTTTGGGCCAAATTCAGTTGAGTAAAAAGAGATCCAGATCTGAAGAGACCTTGAATGTTAATAGTATAAATGGTATTGTTAAACTGCACTTTGTTGACATAATTTTAATATGCAAAACATAACCTAAAGAAGAAAGAGCAAAGGAGTGCAAAAAGCAAGAGTGACAGAGCTGTGAAAAATCTTAGTTCATTTTCAATTAATTAAATGTTTCCACTTCATTTTTTTTAAACAGTTCCCTTTTCCCTGTTTTTAAAAAAAAAAAAAATTACCTTTTTAGAAGACTTGGAAAATGAGTAAAACAAAGGTTTTTTAATCATGTGATTCTCTCAGGGAGACTTTGACCATTTTTTATTTTACCAGTTTCCCTCTATCTTAACCAAAAGTAGAAACTTTCAGTTAAAGTTTGTTTTCATCAACTGAAACATGAGTTTTTTTGCCCGTACCATTGACTGCATAACAACTACAGTACAGACAGTATGCTACTTGACTACCCAGCTTTTCAGTGCCAAAAGAAAATTAATTATGTGTTGTTAAGAAAATCCAAAAAGTTCTCTTCAGTAATAAGGGAGAAGAATCAGGGATGCTGTAATTACATAAAGAATCATTTATATTCAATATTGCCCTCATACCACTAAGCTATATTTGCAAATATAACAGCATGCTACTCATTCATAATCAGAATATGTATTGGGTCAGTTGAAGTGTGCTTTTGGAAGGCAAATGCCTTGTTTATTGCTAATGAAATGAAGGCCTCAGAACGAGTAAGCTAATAAAGACTTAGCTAGCGTGAAAGCTTTTTTTACACATCCATGTGCTCTCAGAACTCCTGATGAGCCGTACGTCAGTGGCTCTGGTCCAGATGATCAGACAGCATTGACTTACACTAGCTGTGATTCTTCCCATATGCTTGATTTGCTTCTGTCTGTTGAGTGTTAACCCCTCTCACAGCCATAGACCTGTGGAAATTACATCTTTCACTAACGTCTTAGTGTGAGATATGAAATGCATTTCTTTTTGTCTTGTAGATGAAATTATATACTGTATCTTCAATAACATTTGAGAAATCCTTTACACAAGCTTGTATTACACACTGTGTCCTTGACTGTAGACTCGTAATACAGGATTCAGCTGGAAATTAGAATAGCTAAATTCAGATATCCACCTGTAAGTGTCTACATAGAATTATTGCATTTACGTGGCAAAATTTTATTAGCAGGGGGGCTACAGGGGTGGCTTCTGTGCGAAGACACCAGAAGCTGCCCCCATATGAGAGTCAGTGTCATCTGGCTCCAAGACAGACTGCCCCTCACTGGCCAAAGCTGAGCCAATCAGCAATGGTGGTAGCCCCTCTAGTATAACAAATTTAAGAAAGGGCAAAAAATGCTGCGCAAGAGCAGCTGGGAGAGATGAGTGAGAATATGTGAGAGAAACAGCCCTGCAGATACCAAGGTCAGTGAAGAAATAGGGGAAGAGGTGCTCCTGTCACTGGAGCAGCACTTCCCCTGCAGCCCATGGTCATGATCAGGTTGTGCCCCTGCAGCTCATGGAGGTCCATTGTGGAGCACATATCCACCCTGCAGCCCATGGAGGTCCATTGTGGGGCACATATCCACCCCGCAGCCCATGGAGGACCCCATGTTGAAGCAGGTGGATGTGCCCTGAGGCAAGTTGTGACCCTGTAGAAAGCCCAGGCTCTTGGAAGGGCCTGTGGCCCCTGGAGGGGACCCCTCACAGGAGTAGGTTTTCTGGCAGGTTCTGTGACCCTGTTGGGAACTCATGCTGGAGGAGTCTGTTTCTGAAGAAATGCAGCCCATGGAAAAGACCCAACCTGGAGCAGGGGAAGAGTGTGAGGGGGAAGGAGGCAAAGCATTATGAACTGACTGCAACTCCCATTCTTCATCCCCCTGAGTTGCTCGAGGTAAGAGGTCTATGAGTAAGGAGCGAAGTTGAACCTGGGAAGAAGAGGGTGAGGGAAAGGTGTTTTTAAATTTGTTCTTTTTTCTCATTATTCTGCTCTGACTAATTGGCAATAAATTAGATTAACGTTTCTTTTTCGAGTCTGTTTTCTCCGTGATGGTAATTGCTGAGTGATCTCTCTATGCTTATATCGACCCATGAGCTTTTCTTTTTATTTTTCTCCCCCTGTCCTGTTGAAGGAAGGGAAGTGACAGAGCAGCTTGGTGGGAACCTGGCAATCAGCCAAGGTCAACCCACCACAATTGAAGGTGTGCATCTCTGCTGCCATTATAGTTGCTGTAGGTCTATAGACTCAGTGAAACCCACAGAGAGGTTTGGCAAACCAGGCACGAGGAGAGTAATTCACTTGCAATGCGTAGGCCTCTAGGAACATTGGAAACATTCTAGGTACCTGATGTCCAGCTAACACTCCAGGAGAGTATGGCTTCTCTAGGTTTGTGCCACATATATTAGCCTCATCAAGATGTCTTAGATGCCCAGAAGAACCACAGATAGTACTAGATAACGATGTGTGAGTGGCTGAATCGAGACCCCTAGATATTCACTTTAGGATGATATGAATATCTCTTTCTGTAGTCTTCATTGATTTTAATGATCAGAACTCCACTAGTTATAATGGGACACTAGACATGTAGCTCATGGATGGGCAGATATACATATAGACACCACTTTTATGTGTCCTTATCTCATGTATTTTATTAATCCCATCTGAAACTTATCCATAATGTTATAAGACTACTTTGATGTAACAGTCCCTTTAATTCATGACAGTCACAGTGGCACTGTGTTTGGAATATAGTAGCTATAGCTTGTGGAAAGTACCCTTAGATTTGGGAGCTTACCTGAAATCACAAATAACACTCTCTTTTGCCTTGGAACTGTCATTCTTTTGACATTAACATTCTGGAAAAGGTTGGTTGATACGATAGACAATGCAAAAACAAGTTGTCCAAGCAGGAGAAGCTAGGCAACTTCTTACATTTACTCTACATGAGAACAGCTAAGAAGTAAACAATTTCAAGCATTTCATATGGATAATCCCAACAAACAACTTTTTGAATTTGTTATATCTTGCATTGCAGTATTTTGCAGAAAAAAAATGTGTGATATAATGTTATGTTTTTGTAATCTCAGAAAAATATTTTCATTCTTGGTTAGAAAAAATAAATTGAAATCTCTTCCACATTACTCTGTATTGAAGCACAAATTTTGTATGAGGATTTCTGATAGAGATTATGATCATAAAATATATATAGTACTAGATTTTCCCCATCAATATTCATTTTAGTGTTAATTAACATTTTAATGTTAATTTTAATGTTAATTACAATATTAGGAGGATGAGACACTAAAAATAATTCTTACTGATTTTTGTCTCTGAAGTTATTTTTGCCTTTTATCATGCTTTTACTCTGCAATGCTTCCTTTTTCTATGACCCGTTTCCCTGTTTCCCTCTACTAATCAACTCTTCCATCACATATGTTAGACTGTTAGGGAGCTGTTCCTTCATACTGGTCTGTGGGGCTTCTCCAAAATTAGCACCGTTCAAGTTTCACAGATCTGTAGTTGGAGTCTCTCATGTCTTCCAGGTGTATCAGTCTAAAAGTATCTCATAGTGCCAGCGAGGACCTAATTTCCAGTGAACAAATTATTTTTTACACAGTCAACATTTCTATGATTTACGGGCGGTGCTTGCCAGGACGGGTAATCTGGAGGTGGAACTGAGATGCTTTGTCTAAAGCTATGAGCCATGAGTGCATCAGCCTGATTTCAGCCCTGATGCTGTCCCACTGACTTGAGTTTCTGCCTTGACATCAGCCCTGCTGTGTCACTGTGGATGCACCTGGCAGGCTGGACCATGGCTGACTCTGGTCACCGTTGCCGACCTGCTCGGCTCTTTGCTGCTCAAGCACTGTGGCACTGTGCCCTTGTCACAGAGACCCCTGCCCTGCCAGTGCAGTTACCACCTTTGGCTGCCATCTTGCCTGTCCTTACAGAGCAGCCAGCCCTTGCTGCTCCCCGAAAAAGGCAATGACTGTGCTTCTAATGCTGCAAGACCATTGTCTTTCATGTTATTGAATAAACATGCAAAATTCCTTATAACAGTTGTGTGCATATACTCGGTCACATTCTTGAGGTCCAGAAAGTAATAATTTCTTAAATGATTGCAATTATCCAAGTGACCAAGTGCCAGGGAACTGATGATGGTCTTCAGATTATGCCTGGATAGAAAATACCATGGACACAATATTTTCTGAGAAACAAACCCACTAAATTCGTACTATTGTTCAGTGTGGAAAGGAACACAAGTGACCGCTATGTTGAGGAAAATAAGGGAAAGGTAATTCTGCAGGATAGTTTCCAAGTTTCACCAGTTTCTGTGCGTTTACCCAGTGAAAATAACCTCTGTGCAAGACCATGTCTTGTCAAACAGCAAGGTTCTGTGCCTTGTGTGTTCCCCTTCAAAACAGAAATAATTTATAACAGGGAAAAAAAAAGTTATTACCGTTATGAGCAACCTTGACTAGTACTAACCACTTTAAGACCCACAGGGAAGAGGGAAGCATTAATTTTTCTCCTCATGCATCCAAAGCATTAATGTACAGCTTCAAGACAGTTAATCTTTCCCTTTTTTGTTCCTGCCAGTCCTACAATCTTTTTAGGGAAAGATGTATTGCAACATCAACCAAGAAAAATGAGTAAGTCATTTCTTTTCCATGGAAGAGGAATGAGCAATCTATCCAGATAGACTCAAGAAACAAAGATGAATAACGAAATGAATAGTTAATTCACTAAGAAGTGCAGTGTTGAGGTCACCAAAATTTCACTATTACTTGAAATGACTTTTTAACAGAGATTGTTTTGAAAAGCTCACATTTTGATTTTGATCTTTTAAACCAGCATTTTTCAGCTTTTCATTTTAGCATTTAATTTCCAAATTTGTCAATTTTGATTAAAAATGTAAGAACAAATTATAAATAATAACTGCACATTAAATTAAATGATTTTTTCTTTCCAAATTATTTAAGAAACAAACAAAAAAAGTTTAATAATGAACAGAATTTTCTCTGAATGTATCTGAAGTAAAAGGAAACAATGTAAATATGTAAATATTATCTCACCAAGGAATACTGTAATACAGCTAAGTGTAAAATACACTCAAAAGCTGTCGTTTCTCCAAAATGCTGATAATTTAAAATAATAAAATACTGCATAAAATAGACAAATACATACAAATAGCAATTCAAAGAATAAATTACATTGGTTCCATCTTACTAAAGTAATTTTCTCATATAGTTTTTATTAAAAAATATGTTCACATACAGAAAAAGGGAACAGATAAAGATTATTAATTCAGCAGAAAATTAAGATGTCAGTAAAATGATCTTTTCCGCAATAAGGCCTTGGAGAAAAAATTCTTATTTGCTTATACACCAATTTCAGAATCATTGGTAATAAGCTAGAATTGCTGATGTATACGCAAAAATTTAGCTGATATTTCTGAAACCTGATGGGAAGATTTCCTTAGTTAGAATGGCTGAGTTTAAATCTATTTAATAAGGGTCAAATGTACAAGAGGGGAAAAGAGAGTCAATGCATTGTTACCATTTTTCTGAATGCAGGACAAGTTGGAAGCAAATGATCTTGCTGGCCTTGAGAGAAGTCTTCTAACTAATAAAAGAGAAGATAAGGTACTGTTTGATGTCAGCTGAAGAAGCCAAAGCAGAACAGAGAGAATGAGATAAATGGTCAAGCATGTCTAGAAAATATAATTTAAAATATATATATAAATAAATAAACAAACCAACCCCACCCCCCCATACCCCGTAAAAACATAGGGACTTTAAACAGAAACATACCGGAGTTCTTTTTTTTCTTTCAATATTAACAGCAAAATAATTTCTCTAAATTATTAGTGAGAGTTTTCTAACCTTTAAAATAAAACATCGCAAGTGAGTAAATTCTAGGTTAGTCCTCTTTTTTTTAGAGGAACTCAAGAACTAATTTAAGCCTAAAAATTAATGGCAATTACTGGAAGTGATCATGATTTGATTGCTCTTGTGTGGAAACCAATAACACACATCCTCTGGTGCATACCAGGAGCTAGTTTCACAAGCATACAGATAATTATGGACTTAGTCAACTGGTAAATAGAAACTAAAGAGAAAAACGTGAATAATTTTTGGGAACTACTTAAGAACACTTACCAGTTCCTTAGAATACACAGTTGCCTAAAGCCTTGTGGATTATTTACAATGATTTCAGAGAATAAACATCTGGACATATATTCCAATCAAAAGACTAAATTGTTCACTCTAGTAATATCCTTGAACTTTAGTCTGAATTTGTCCATCTTCAGCTTTCATAGTGTTTTTTCTAACACTTTCTGCTGGACTGAAAAGTCCACTATTATGTGTCTCTTCCCTATAGATTGTGATCCAATTACCCATTCATGTTCTTCTTGTTGAACTAATTGGTTGAGCTCCTCAGGTTTTTCATTCTGAGGCTTTGTTCAACCCTTTAATAAGCCTTGTTGTGCCCCTCTGAATCCACCAGTTTTCCAACAAGCTCTTCAATATGAAAAATGTAATTCCCTTGGCCACCAGTAATAAGAGAATTAATACACACAGGGATCACATTAACCCTTTAGGCTCTGGCACCAGAGTGGACGCTCACGTTCAGAAGATAATCCACTAGTATTTTTAAGTCTTTTCCAGAGTGACTGCATTCCTGTGAAAGTTTTGTTTGCAGCCATGAGAGATATTCCAACATTTGGTCATACTGAAACTTCTAAATTTATATATATATATACACACACCAAGTCAATCAGATTTTTTTTAAAATCTAGCTTTCTCCACATCTGACTTCCTCATAACCAAACACACCTCTTTGATGCTAGCTGTGAACAGTAAAAGTAACTTTTTTTTTTTAATTGACAATTAATTTGCTTTTTCACCAAGACCTGACACAAGTTTTAAATTACATTCCAAATAACTATTTCCTCATAGGATCTACATTAATTGGTCAAGATTTCCTATTTATAATCTTTTTTTGAAATCTACTCTTTAATCGGTGTTTAATCGATCTGGTATGCACCACACTGATTTTGTGTCACTCAAGTTTCTTAACCCTAAGATGTGTAGCATCAAGTCATGCATTACAGAAATCTATTGCATTAGCACATCATCTGTCAGATAAACTCATATTCTCATAAAAGTAATGTGAAGTTAGTTTGGCAAGACCTATTTCTCAAAATCACGCGGAGAGAAACATTCATTACATTAACATCCTATTTTTTCAAAAGAAATGTTCATACCAGCCAGCTGTTCAGTTTTTGAAGAAACACAATGATCATTTCAGTGAAAAATTTTGAAGATGGGCTGGACATATTTCTAAAATGCATACTATTTTCAAACGCTGTGTCTAGGGAGGAGTTGGGAAGTCTTGACTCCTGGCATGTGTGAGATTAGATTAGATGATTTCAGTGACTCTTCATTTGCTTAAAAGAAACAGTTTAAAAACAGTTGCTTAGATGAAACAGTCTATGAAACAGTTTAAAATCTCTGAGTATAAAACAAAAAGCCACCACACCAGGATACATGTATACTGAGCATACAAACTATCATTGCTGGATCAAATCAGTACTTAGGGACTGTAAGAAAAAGCCTCCAGATAACTAGCGCCTTCAAATCCAAGCATGAGGAGGGTTTTTTTTTTAAAAAAAAAGAGAGAATTTACAGATGATTTTCAATGGGCCTTGTATCATGATTACAGCAGCTCTCATATATTAAATGTGCTACACTCAAGTTAAGTGACTCTTATTAAACAATGCAAGAAACAGTCCTAGACAGGAGGTGCAAAATGCTGTTCCATAACTCCTCCTCTGGATTTCTCCTTGGCAGAATACATTGGCCATAGGTATAAAACAAGATAATATAAGTACAGTCTGGTGTTTACATGTCTCTTGTCTAAATTCAGCTCCATGAGGGTGATTGGAAACATGTTTTTTTCATTTCTGGTTGAGAACAGTTCTGTCATAGGCATCTGGACAGCTCTGGACTCTGCCTGTTTTGTATGTCAGCATCAAGGTCAAGCGCTGGACTTACTGTGTGAGCTGAAATGACTTCAAACACTGTTCGGTGCTGTGTGCGCTGACCAGTTGCACATGGGCAGCTGTATGCCAATACCCTTTTTTCGGTGTTTTTGGACTGGGACCATATGACTATGATATCTGTTGGAGGGACAACACAGCAGGGCACAAGCAATCCAGGAAGATCTTGGAATGCGTCTATGACAACTTCCTTCTCCAAGTGGTAGGAGAGCCAATGAGGAGAGGAGTTATGCTGGACCTTGACCTTACCAACAAGGAGGGGCTAGTAGGGACTGTGAAGCTCAAGGGTAGCCTTGGCTGAGGTGATCATGAAATGGTAGAGTTCAGGATCCTTAGGGCAGCAAGGAGAGTGCGCAGCAAGCTCACTACCCTGTACTTCAGGAGAGCTGACTTTGACCTCTTGAGAGATCTGCTTGGCAGAGTAACATGGGATAAAGCACTGGAGGGGAGAGGAGACATAGGAAGCTGGTTAGTGTTCCAGGATCACCTCCTCCAAGCTCAGGAGCGATGTATCCCAACAAAGAGAAGTCAGGCAAAAAAGTCAGGAGGCCTGCATGGATGAACAAGGAGCTTCTGCACAAACTCAAACACAAAAAGGAAGCCTACAGAGGGTGGAAGCAAGGACAGGCAGCCTGGGAGGAATACAGAGAAACTGTCCAAGCGGCCAGGGATCAGGATAGGAAAGCTAAAACCCAGATAGAATTAAATCTGGCCAGGGATATCAGGGGCAACAAGAAAAGCTTCTATAAGTATGTCCATGATAAAAGGAAGACTAGGGAAGATGTGGGCCCTCTCTGGAAGAAAACAGGAGACCTGGTCACCCAGGGTATGGAGAAGGCTGAGGTACTCAATGACTTTTTTGCCTCAATCTTCACTGGCAAGTCCTCTAACCACACTGCCCAAGTAACAGAAGGCAAAGGCAGGGACTGTGAGGATGCGGAACCACCCACTGTAGGTGAAGATCAAGTACAAGATCATCTAAAAAACCTGAAAGTACACAAGTCCATGGGACCTGATGAAATCCATCAGTGGGTCCTGAGGGAACTGGTGGATGAAGTTGCTAAGCCGCTTTCCGTTATATTTGAAAAATCGTGGCAGTCTGGTGAAGTTCCCACTGACTGGACGACAAATCTTATGAGGAACGACTGAGGGAACTGGGGTTGTTTAGCCTGGAGAAGGAGAGGCTGAGGGGAGACCTTATCACCCTCTACAACTGCCTGAAAGGAGGTTGTAGAGAGGTGGGGGCTGACCTCTTCTCCCTGGTAACAAGTGATAGGACGAGAGGAAATGGGTTCAAGTTATGCCAGGGGAGGTTCAGATTGGATATTAGGAAACATTTTGTCACTGAAAGGGTTATTAAACATTGGAATAGGCTGCCGAGGGAGGTGGTGGATTTGCCATCCCTGGAGGTGTTTAAAAAAAGGGTAGGTGTGGTACTTAGGGACATGGTTTAGAAGTGGTTTTGTCAGGGTAGGTTAATGGTTGGACTTGATGATCTTAAAGGTCCCTTCCAACCTCAGCAATTCTATGATTCTATGACTGAAAAAGGGGAAATGTAACCCCATTTTCAAAAAGGGAAAAAAGGAAGACCCAGGGAACTATAGGCTGGTCAGTCTTGCCGCTGCGCTCAGCAAGATCATGGAGCAGATCCTCCTGGAAACTCTGCTAACACACACAGATTGGTGACAGCCAACTTGGCTTCACTAAGGGCAAGTCATGCATGACAAATTCGGTGACCATCTACGATACAGTGTTTGTGGATAAGGGAAGAGCAACAGATGTCATCCACCTGGACTTGTGCAAAGGGTCAGTACTGGGACCGGTGCTGTTTAACACCTTTGTCAGCGACATGGACAGTGGGATTGAGTGCACCCTCAGCAACTTTGCCAATGACACCAAGCTGTGTGGAGCAGTCGACACTCTGGAGGGGAGGGATGCCATCCAGAGGGACCTGGACAGGCTTCAGAGGTGGGCCTGTGAAAACCTCATGAAGTTCAACAAGGCCAAGTGCAGGATCCTGCAAGTGGGTAAGGACAATCCCAAGCACAAATACAGGCTGGGAAGAGAATGGATTGAGAGCAGCCCTGAGGAAAAGGACTTGGGCGTGTTGCTGGATGAGAAGCTCAACATGATCCGGCAATGTGCGCTCACAGCACAGGAAGCCAACTGCATCCTGGGCTGCATCAAAAGAAGCGTGGCCAGCAGGTCAAAGGAGGTGATTCTGCCCCTCTACTCTTCTCTTGTGAGACCCCACCTGGAGTAGTGCGTTCAGCTCTGGAGTGCTCAGCATAAGAAGGACACAGACCTGTTGGAGCGGGTCCAGAGTAGGGCCATAAAGATGATCAGAGTGCTGGAGCACCTCTCCTATGAGGACAGGCTGAGGGAGTTGGGGTTGTTCAGCCTGGAGAAGAGAAGGCTCCAGGGAGACCTTATAGCAGCCTTCCGGTATCTGAAGGGCACCTACAAGAAGGGTGGAGAGGGACTTTTTACAAGGGCATGTGGTGATAGGATGAGGGGTGATGGCTTCAAACTAAAGGAGGGTAGATTTAGAATAGATATTAGGAAAACGTTTTTCACTATAAGGGTGGTGAGGCACTGGAACAGGTTTCCCAGGGAAGCTGTGGATGCCCCCTCCCTGGAGGTGTTCAAGGCCAGGTTGGATGGGGCTTTGAGCAACCTGGTCTAGTGGAGGGTGTCCCTGCCTATGGCAGGTGGGTTGGAACTCGATGATCTTTAGGGTACCTTCCAACCTAAACCATTCTACGATTCTGTGATTCTATGACTACAGTCATTACACAGTGTTTTGTAGTGCTAAAGACATTCTTTTTTATCATATACTTTTGCATTTCAGCAATGGTCACAGTGATCTCCATGCATTTGTCAGTCTGAGTTAATGAAGTCCTATGCTACTCCTTAGTCCCAATGCATTAGATGATTACTACACCGCTGAATATTAAATCTAACATTTCTATGCACATTTTAATTTTAATTTTCTTAAGGACAAGCAACAAGCTTTCTATTCAAACCTTTCATTTGAACATATTTCACCTTTTGACTCCATCAACCATTTAAACACAATCTTTAATCCATTTTTGAAGTTAAATGATACTTTTCCCGCACATTTCTGGCTTAGAGACTTTTGTTTTGAGTGATTACATCTTTAGGACTAGGAAAATTCACTCCTTAGGGGCAGCTTAGTCTTTGAATCCTTTGTCTATCAGCAAGCAAAAGAGTGTCTCGGATTTTCTTTAATTCCTCTTTCTTACTGAAATTATACATGTTAACTAAAAAAAAAAATCCTTTCAGTGTCAATTCAAATCTAATCTTTCCAGAGCTGGCTAAATCTTGATGTGAGGTGAATATATACTGGTACAATAAATTAGTCACTTTCCTCTATATATTCTTCCTGATGAATTTGTCTTTGATCCTATCAAGACTTTCAAAGCTTGAACACTAGTTAAAGATCTTCTAAAGAAAGTAATTTGAAATTACATATTAAGGAAAATTATTAGACTCCTTCCTAATTATGGTTTGAGGCTCATTTAAAAGGCATCAGGGGAATGAAGCTTTTTAAAGTAAGCTGAGAGGAATTATAGCTCTTAAGGCTGTATCTCTGCCTGCAAGAGATTCAGTTGTGATTTCAATGAACTCTTGTGTTAAGTTACAAGACGTTGTGTGTGTATTTAAAGGACAGATACCCCAGGCAAAACACTTAGGAGCAAAGCCTGTAGGAGGAATTGTGTATGTAGCATGAGAATGTGCCCTGACATTTAATGCATGATGAGTTAAAAAAAATCAAAGTCCTTATCTAATCCGAGGTTCTTTAAGGAAGAACCTCTTCAGAAATGAAGCGTGTCTCTGGAAAGCCAGTTATGGGACGTACACTGCCAAAAGCACTAGGAGGGCATCTGTAGGTGTCTAAGAGAATCATTATGGAGATATATAGCATTATTGTGTGAATAATTTTCTTGGCTTAAACACATTTCCTCCCAAAAATAAAATAGAAATAACTTTGTCATTTCGTTTTCGGTTGACACTTCATCACTCCATCTGCTTTGTCTTTTTAGACGCTGGTAACTAATATTAGTCCAGTTATTAAATGGAAAACCTAACTTTGACATATAGGCTGATTTACATCTTCTGATCCTGCAACTATGTGGAGGGCGTCTAGGTAAAAGTAAATTGGTTTTAGTTCCTTTCTCAGATACAGTAGAATGCTCAAGGTGTTTTAATGGGACACTCTATAAATGGTATGCTTTATTTTCAATATTATTTTCTTTTCCTATATCATCAGAATTCTGTTTGTTGTTAAGGTTGGGTTTTTTCATTACATAAAATTTCATTTCCACCTTCTTTTGAGTCACTGTTTCTCCTCAAACCAGGACAGACTTCAGTTGTCTTCTCTCAGACCTTTTTCACATTTTCAGTCTGTCTTCTAGAGGAAAGTTTCAAATGTAGATGACTCTTAACTAGACAGTCATTCCAATATAATAGCATTGCTCATCTTCATTAAAACTTTTTGAAATATTAGTGATGGTATAGGAACTGAACGAGGAAAAGAATAAATCCAGAAGTCTCCACCCACCTTGAAACAATAGGTAGTTTAGGACAAATAGAACATCCACATGATGTGTCAGCTAAAATTATCCAGCACAATGCACGGCAAATGATTTTTCCTGTTTTAATCACATGTAACAAATTTGCAGTCATTGCCTTATTCTAAAAGTCCTTGAAATTAAGTTTTATTGGAGAAAAGGAGAGGGAAAATGACTTACCTTAGCTGCTTTACATAGTACTCAGCTGCATTTTCTTTAATTTTCTAATATGCAAGGCTTATTCCAATCTCTGCAGCTGTTAGTCTAATTGGATGATTTCCTGTTTGAAATGCAGAATAATTTAAAGTGACTAGCAGTTGTTCAGGGAACCTCCCTTTCTAGGGCATAACTTAATCTGACATATTCAACGCTCATCAGAGATTCAACATCTTTTCAAACTGATTACTGCTTCCTCCATCACACTCCAAGTTCCTTGACTTCCATTTAAGTATTCCAATTTAGAGCTTGATTATTCAAATGAAACTAAGAAGAAAAATCAAGCTTCCTTTTTTTTAAAAAAAATTTGCTTCTTCAAACAGTATACTACATGCACTCGTCTGTAGTATTTACTAGGTTCCTCATCTTCTGTGATGCCATAGCAAGTTCTGTATTTTGGGTTTTAGCGTTGCTGAGACTAAGGGCGATGATGTGGGGGAACTTCATGTTCCATATCACCAAAATTTATATTTTTTTTTGTCAACAAGGACAACAGATTCTTTTGAGCCATGAAAAGAAGACCATAAATATCTGAATCACACAAAGGTATGTTTTGCAAGATGCACAAATAATTGAGAGATGGTATTTTTTTATACAACCTCAAAACATAAAAATTTACATCTGATTTAATAGGCCCAAAGCCTCATATTAGGCAGGTCATTTTGAAATCTGAAAATACTGAATGTACGAGAGAGAATATTCCCCTTACTAAGACAATTACTCAGGCATGTGGTCCTCCAATGAACTTAGTTACATCTGCCTCCTGACAAAAGGCTGCTTACCTTTTCGTTAGCTTTTGAGGGGGGTTGTTTGTTTTTTTTTGTTTTGTGTTTCGTTGAGGTGCTTTGTTTTATTTTTTTTCTCTCACTGTGTCATGCATGTCTACAGCAGACTTTTTCCTCCTTGTAGAGTAAGGCCACAACATTTTTTCTGCATCCCCTTGAAAACATGAAAATTCTTTCTCAAGTAGTTGTCCAGGAAAATCATCCATGTATCTCTCATTAACATTAATGAAGAGTTACTTGGCTTAAAACCTATACCTGCAGAATAATCTCTTGAATCATAGGTAAAGGAAAAAATGTTTCTAAACAGGCTATGCAATAAGCTCCTAAGAAGGGAATGAAGATTCTTCTGTGTGTGCAAAAAAGCGGGGAAGGTATTTACTGAACCATAACGGGAACAGTTCACTTGAGGTTTCATCTAGAGACTTTCCTCTGTAAAAACGTCTCAGGTATGAGCAGCTCACTAAAAAAAAATTACTCAAAAGATAGAACAGACAAGTAAGATTTCTTACATTATACACCGACTCCGTGGCTATCACTTAAATTAAAACCTATAACACACATTAAAAAAATCAAGCTCACTAAATGCATCCTAATACAAATCTTACATGTGTGTTCATGATGAAGGAAACCAAAACACTTATTCAAGGATCATTTTCTAGCTGTTAACATTTTCTAGCTGGGAACGTAGCAGACTTCTGATGAAAAGTGGCAATCCTCTCTTGTTTCAAGCTGTCATTCCCATTTTACTTTACATTGCTACCAGGCAAGTTTTCCCTCAGAGGTAGAAATGAAAAAGGAGTTCAAAAGTTGAAAATAAAAGCTTCCTAGGGTATAAAATATCGAGGATTATTTTCTTCATTATTCCTGAGGGGAACAACATGTTTCAGCTGCAGGCCATCAGTGGGCAAGTGTATATACAGATGTATACATATTTCCTTTTTATTTTTGGCATTTATTTCTTACTATAATTACTAATTTTTGCCAGGTCAAGCCTAAAAAAATTACAATAATTTGTCTAAAAGAAATTGGAATGTTTGTGAACAGTCAAAATGAGACTACTATAAAAATGTGCCTGCACAACACTACCCATTTTATAGCTCAAAATCCACTTTTGGCTGTGCACAAACATAGTGTTCACCTGAGTAATGCACAGGATATGTAGGAGTCTTATAGCTTTATGGTGAACTGAAGTAGTCAAACTTTTTTTTTTAGTTCATGCTCAAAATTGGTTTTCCTCTTTATTAATTTCTTAATTAATATATTTGTGACATTGTACATGATGAATGAAAAAGTTTATACGATACTGAGACATGTATTAAAATGTACCCCATGTAGATATGAAGCAAGGTACTGAGCACCTTAAGGCTCCCATGAAGGGAACTGGACATGCTACTCTAGGAGGTCCTTTATGGCTGTGCCTATATTAGCAAGTGTTGGTCGACTGCCAACTGAATATGTACCAGCAGTGTGCCCAGGTGACCAAAAAGGCCAAGAGCATCCTGGCTTGTATCAGAAACAGTGTGGGGCCAGCAGGACTAGGGAAGTGATTGTCTCCCCGTACTCAGCACTGGTAAGGCCCCACCTCGAATACTGTGTTTAGTTTTGGGCCCCTCACTACAAGAAAGACATTGAGGTGCTGGAGCATGTCTGAAGAAGAGCAACAAAGCTGGTGAGGGATCTGGAGAACAAGTCTTATAAGGAGTGGCTGAGGGAACTGGGGTTGTTTAGCCTGGAGAAAAGGAGGCTCAGGGGAGACCTTATCGCTCTCTACAACTATGTGAAAGGAGGTTGTAGAGAGGTGGGGGTTGATCTCTTCTCCCAAGTAACAAGCAATAGGATGAGAGGAAATGGCCTCAAGCTGTGCCAGGAGAGGTTTAGATTGAATATTAGGAAAAATTTCTTCACTGAAAGGGTTGTTAAGCATTGGAACAGGCTGCCCAGGGAAGTGGTTGAGCCGCCATCCCTGGAGGTATTTAAAAGACGTGTAGACATGGCACCTAAGGGCATGTGTTAGTGGTGGACTTGGCAGTGTTGGGTTTGCAGTTTGACTCAGTGACCTTAATGGTCTTTTCCAACTTAAATGATTCCATGGTTCTATTCTAAGTAGTGCAGAAGAGTTGGAGAGGATCATCTGTAGAGAAAACAATTGGTGCTGAGGTTCTGGAGTACATTTTATTTTTTTTTCTTTATTTTAGGCTAACTCTGCTTTGGTCCCATGGACTGAGTGACCATTGGCTGATGGAGTGCATTAGCCATCCTCCTGGAGCTTCTCTAAAAGCTGTCTAGATATGGTGGTCAAGGACGTGGTTTTGAAGTGGGCCCGGTAGAGTTAGATAACGATTGGACTTGATGATCTTAAAGGTCTTTTCCAGCCATAACGATTCTGTGATTCTGTAAAGAGCAGGAAATTCTCTTTGGAAGCACACTGCTGGTCCAGTCTAATTAGATGTAACCTGTTAGTCCAGTGCTTCTAAATGACACCAATAATATATTGCTACTGAGATGTCTATGTAATATTTCAAGTCTATTGTCATGAAATAAATCCATGTTCTTCAATACTCTGCTAAGTTGTCTTCATTCCACATCCAAAAATGAGAAAATGTCAGGTGAACTGGGTTGACAACCTTCTTGCTGACTGGGGCTAATATTTTGGCTTTCTATTTCTGCAAAGGACAGTAAATGGAATTTTCTTAGGAAAACTTCTTACAAAAGAATTGGCTTTTTAAAACTTTCATCAGTTTCTTTTGAACCTCAGATTTTTTGTAAAGCATATTACAGATGCGATTGTGCATGGAAAAATCAGTCAGCAGAGATTTATAGTTAGTTAATGAACACTGCTGTACAGAGTTTTTATTTAGTAAAATTAGATGGCATTGCTTTAATCCGTTTAAAGAACCTATTATCTTGCAGCTAACATCCAATAATTTGTCTTACATAAGCAATTAGTGCAAATGGGGATCTCAGTATAGCAGTTTGACAGAAGTGTTAAATATAGGTATCATCAGCACACACTGGAAATGGTGATTGTTTCTTCTAAGAACACAGTCCAAAAGTGAACAAAAATGAAAGAGGAAAGTTCCCAGAATGCAATCTTGGCTCATATCATAACAACTGTGTTAATCAGAGCTTTGTTTTGCACTGCCTGCAATTGCCTTCCAACAGTCAGTACAAAAGTTAGCAAAGCCTGAGCATTCATGTGACAAGAATAACTCCCTTAAGAGGAGGAACTAAAGCTGACTTTCTCCAGAGAGGACACTGCAGAAGTGCAAATGTAAGCACTTGGGGAAGGCTTGTGGCACAGTAATTTTAGTAAAGGACTACAGGTATTTGTGTCCTGTTCTCACTGAGAAGTACTTGATTTGTTTCCGTGCTCCATGTGCTCTGAAGCTGAAGAAAGACCACGTCTGAGTTATTGGGTGACTGCCACATATTTATACCCGTAAAACTCTATCTCAGATGCTGTTTTGTTTATTTCTATGCTCAGGTCTCTGCAGTTCCTCAGCATTATCAGAAATCCCTAACCTTACGTTTTGTTGACCTCTGTATTGTGAGAACACACAAACGTGATCAGAGCAGAGACATGAATCATTTCCCCACAAAAGTCTGTACAGAGGCTTAGAGTTGTGAGGGACATTTTGGTGGAGCTACTCATCTGCCTCTAAGTTACACTAGATATTGAGTGGATTTTATGTTATAAATATATAAAAAATACAACTGTGCTGCCAAATCAAGCTGAAAAAAAGCAGTAACCCTGACTTGGCTCCTGTCAATAAACTTTAGCACACTTTTAACAAGGCACTTTTCTGTACTGCGGTGCATCATAGTGCCTGAAATGAAAATTTTAAATCCAAAATAAATAAAGCAAAAAGCATTTGCAAGATAATATAAATAACATATTCAGGGACCTTTGATTAAAGAACAAAAAAAGAACATAGTAAGTTAGACAAAAATTAAGCATACTGTCTGTGGTGAGGTGATTAGCTTTTAACAAATGAGCCTGAAATCCCTGTTTTGAATGTGATGGAAGCATTCCAAGTTTAAATGATGAATTCCCTGTTTCCTTTTTATGTGTAGTTGTTCCAGGTGGGAACTTTACCCTCAGTGAAAAGATAGGCACTCAATCTAAAGCAAGTATGGTAAGAGATAAGTAAAAAAAAATTACTCTACAATTTGAAGGGCAAGATTTCAAAGCCAAAGGCAGTCAAAGTAGAAAAGCTGAACAAAGGAGGGCAATAAAAGAAGGCAGATAGGGTGGATGGGCTATACAGCAATGTTTCACCAATTACAACAGTTATTAAAATAAAAAAAAAGTTACAGCTACCCATTTTTTCTGATGGAAAACCCAAGGAATCTTATTAATTAGGTTTTCTAGAATTAATACTTGAGGAAAGAAGTTACCACCACTTTACCAAAAACTCTGTGGTAGTTTGTAAGATGTTCACCTCACACACAGAGTAATGTCAAAAACTATGTGGTGTTCTGTTGATGATCTTGTACTGTTAATATACATAGTGTCTGACTATTCTTAGATGAAAAACAAAAACATGCTGAAAAGCAGTCCCTGAAGATCACCTCTGCAAGAAAGACAATCTCTTGTGCCTGAAACTTGTTACAGACCAAATTGAAGGACGGGAAGACTTTTACAGCAATAAGATCTCAAGAGCACATCTCTGGATCAGCTTACTGCTTCTGTGAGCCACTTTCCCAATTTGCACTATAAATTTTATGAATCAACAGAAAACAAAAATTTAGAGTTTTGTCCTTCTGCTATAATTGGTTCTTTTTTTTTTTTCTTTTCCACATTAAGATATTGGATTACGATAGCAATAGTTTGGTTTGGTTTGGTTTTAACAAAATTAAAGATGTTAAAACCTCCTACTTAGAACAGAATTTTTAGTCATTTCCTTTAAGCCTGAAGTCTGGTTACAAATAAATTATCTTTGACTACAGTTGATTTTTTCCCTAACAGCGTCCCCTTAGTATGTCATTTGCAGACCTCACACTAGTAATGTGCCCCTTAGACTTTCTCTGAAGACACTATTGAATGTTCCCATGACAATTTGCAAAAGCATGATCTTCTTTTGGAGAAGCTAACCAAATGCTCTCAGTTTGTGGTATGGAGCTTAAACTGCATTATTACCTAGTAAATTGAGCTACTGTTAGAAATTATTGGAAGAAGACAGCTCCATTTTGTGACAATTTCTGAGATTTTAAAATGCATCTGTTCAACTTCAGAGTGCGGAAAAAAAAAAATCCTGTTTTTCTGGAAAAACGAAAGGTGTCAAAATGTTTATTTTTGTTTCAAATTTTCATTCTGACCTCTCCCTGTCTCTCCAGAAATGATCAGAGAGTCTGCCTTGGAAGGCAGAAACTCTTTTATGGTTATCATCACCAAAATACATGTGTCTAAGAAAATTTTGTCTTTGAAATCTTTCTTTTTGACAGTGCAAAGGAAAAATTTACGCCTTGGCAAAAATGTTGCCGCAGCTCTTTCACAGGCTTACTGTTCTTTTGCCAGAAAGCAGATTGCTTTCAAAAGTTTACAGAAATCTCTCTGCAAAAAAAAGCTGATATGACAATAGTCTTTTCATTGAGCAAAATCAAATGGAAAAAATATAATCAAATGAAGGTGTTTATTGCATAATCAGTTGATCCCTAGGTACCTGCTGGGGTGGAACAGAAAGGAAGCAAGGCAAAGCATACTGAAGGCAAAAATATACTAAATAGTCTGCATGAGGAATGATCTCTCAGAACACCCAGAAGGCAATCTTTCTACTATAATTTGCAAGATTTCTTCCCTGACAAAAAATAGAGAAAATTAATTTTTTATATTATTCTCAAGAGATTAGGGCTTACTTAGAATGGGGAGCATCCCTGCAAACTCTTCACTAGTCAATGGATTTAGGCTCCAGTTTGATCACAGAATAAATCTGTCCTTAGGTCTTGTGGTATGAGATCAAAAGAAAATCCCATGATGCAAAGTAAGAAGCCAGTATAAACTCATTCTGTATGGCCAGTTTTGCTCAAAAGATGTTGCTGTGCTAACTTTGAAGTTTCAGGCTTTCTCCTGGAATAGATTTTGATGTATTATCTGTTTTCCTACATGCTTGAATAAAAGGGGTTTAACCAGTGTACTGTATGATTCAGTGCTCATTTGAAGAAATGCCCCCTCTCCTGCCCTTCTTTGTCTCCAGTATGGATCAAATTTGTATTTTCAGTTATCGGGTAGCACGCAGATACAATATTAATGGTTACTGAAGCATGGAAAACAGGTACAAAAATGACTATTTTTGCTAAATACCAAGGCTTATTGCAAACAGAACTAAGCAAATGCCTGTTAGTTTACAAGGTTGGGGGACTATATGACTCTGTACTGCCAGTTTTTTTTTTTTATAGTGCAGCTTACTTTGTCTGTATTCATGACTCCTGTGACTACTTTGCCTCTTGTTTACTTGTTAAGGAAAGCTAGTATTAGAATTTTTCCAGCCTACTGATATATTTTTGTTAGTTCTGCTGTCTGCTGACTTAAAAGGGGTTCTGTGTGTGCCTGCACCATACAGGTAATGAGAAATGGCCAGCAAATGAAGAAAAAGTGATTAAACACTGCTGCCAAGCTGACTTCACAAAAAAATATTATCTCTTAAAAACTGAGTGAGGAGAAAAGTAGTACAAGTGCTACAGCTGGGGTTGTCAGAGAAAACCCATTTCAGAAAGAAAAACATACTGCAGAGTTAAGGCTTTTTTTTCTAACTCATCAGAAAGGAGTTCCAAAAAGAAAATGCAGATCTCATCAAATAAGCAGTCAAAAAAGAGAGAGAACCATCTGTTGTATCATTTTCCCCCCTCTAGGGGGAAGGGAAGACCTTCATAATCTGAGTCAGACACCTACAAATAGGAGGCCTATGGAAGGGGATTTTTTTTCTCACTAGAGCTTGGAGAATTTAAAACAGGATGGGGTGAGGAAGGGAAAGCCTAAGGGTAGAGAAAGGGGATGAAAGAGTGAGGAAACAGAGAGAATTTTAGAAATTTTTAGCTCATCTTTACAGACATTTGAAAATGCTATTTACAGAGAGTAGTATTTGAAAAACAATGTCAAAAAATCAGATAGTAGTAGATGCATCCATTAATGCATATCTCACAGGAAAACCTATAATTTTGCTAAAAATAGATGTAACCGTGGGTCCATTAGTTTATGATAAGCTAATGTTATCAAAAGGTGAATTTCTGCTGAGCAAACACATTGCTTGAAAGATAAGAATACATTTGAAGATTGAGTTAAAATTCTGCTGCCGTTGTCTTGAATATTCCTCAAAGATTTGGATAATATATATTTTCTGGAAGTGGTACCCATGAAGAAGGGTAACGTTACAGAAATGTAAAACAATCAAGCAATGAGCACTGCTGCGCGACTGCAACCTCCATTTCACCTTGAAGTTCCTGTAGATGGAGTTTCAGAACATAAAGAGATTAAAGATTTTTCTTGGAGAGCTTTCAGCCTAAGTCCCAAAACTACAACCAGGTCCTACAGGGTGACCTGGTTTGAAGTTAATGGAACTCTGCAAGGATGCCAAGGTAACTCCTTGCCAAGCCTCTGGGAGAGACTCAGCCTGTGTCAGGTCTGACAACAGGAGTGATGACAGTAGACAAAGTAACCCTGAGGCAAAGTCTGAATCAAAATCAGGCCGCATGTAAAGGAATCATTGGGGTTGCACTTGTTTGCATCACCTGAGAATCTGGCCCTCAGGGAAGGAAGGTTAGTGGCAGATGGTGGAGGGTTCTGCGGATAGACTTCAGAAAGGGCAGCAAAGCCACACAGCAATGATGAAGATCTGTGGAGGAAGAATGACAGAAAGTGAAATACTGGATCTTGACTCAGCACACTTTCATTCTCCTCTTCATCCCCTTCTTGTATAAACCATTTATTTATTTTATGTATTTTTGCTGCTCTCCACTGTAACATCTATTTAAACTGAAATACTTAGATGGATCAAAACTTTTTTGTTATGAAAATGTGATGCCTTCCACACTGGGCTCAAGCAATGTGTAAGGTCTTTCAAATGATGCTGCTAAAACAGAAGAAAAAATAGAGGCTGCTGCAACGGACCTCGTAAATGAAAGCTCTGCAATGTGGTCAAAATCTGTGACAAGCTGTTTGAAACTGAAGGTTAAAAAGTGGTAAATAGAAACTAGATTTTTTCAGAGAAGATTAAATAAATATAATGTCTCCATCCTTATAAAGTATTAAACTAATAGTATTTAATTAAATCAAGATCTCTTGAACCATAGATGACTGAACAACGGGACTTATGACCGAGCGACTATCTTCTACTGCAGATCTGCATACCATGGTTCATAAAATCATAGAATTATAGAATGGTTTAGGTTGGAAGGGACCTTAAAGATCATCTAGTTCCAAACCCCGTGCCATGGGCAGGGACACCTCCCACTAGACCAGGTTGCTCAAAGCCCCATCCAGCCTGGCCTTAAACACTTCCAGGGATGGAGCTTCCACAACTTCCCTGGGCAATTTTTTCCAGGGTCTCACCACCCTCATAGTGAAGAATGTTTTTGTAATATCTATTCTAAATCTACCCTCCTTTAGTTTGAAGCCATTACCCCTCATCCTATCACTACGTGCCCTTGTAAAAAGTCCTTCTCCAGCCTTCTTGTAGGTGCCCTTCAGATACTGGAAGGCTGCTATAAGGTCTCCCTGGAGCCTTGTCTTCTTCAGGCTAAACAACACCAACTCTCTCAGCTTGTCTTCAGGCTGTCATAACCTTGAATACTCTTTTAAAAGAAAAAAAGTCCAATATTTCAAATTATATCCAGTAGAAAGATAGCAAGGACACTAACAAGGGCATAGAGCCTAGAAGAGCCAGGGAATTTGGTAGGTAGAACACGTCAGGAACAACACTGAGTTGCTCCCTGACAATAAGCCTTTACCAGTCAACTAAAGAGCGAAATACAACTGAAACCAAAACCCTTCCCCTATCAGATTTTTTCCTAAAGAATAAAAAGAAAATATTAGAGGAAAACAATTTGAGTCCTGTATGGTGTCTCCTATCTGTGGAGGGTTTTCAGATTCCATAGAGTTGGACAGCAGTACTAAATTCATCATAATCAACAATAGCTGTATAATGATGAGGCTAAGGCTGCTATCAGAGGCACCTGTGAAAGTGTTTTTGGTGTTTCTAAGACTACATTCAGATAGAACAATGGCCACTGTCTCTTCTGAGATATACTATACAAGAGGTCTGAAGCACATGAAAAGAATTGTCATATATATTTGCAGGCATCATAAGATGCTTCTTTGTCAAGAGCACACTATACACAATCATACCACAGGAAATCAAGGCTTGACTGAAAAATGTGGATCTGCCTCAGGTAAAACTATGGTACCAAAAATCCCATTGTGAACATTGGAAGACAGGACAGAATTACAATTAACGACAAAAAAAAATTGTCAGGTAAGGTCTTCCCTTTAATATATTTTTTCTCCCTTATACTAAGTCTTTATATTTCCATTGTGAGGCTTAAACTTTAAAGACTCTTGCTTAAAGTCTGCTTCCCACACTAATTAGAGACACTAAGCATCTGTTGGAATGTCCTCTGGTTACCACCGGAATTTAAACTATTGCCATTCCCCACAGTATAGTAGTTAAATTTTAGTGTTTTAAGTGTATATTCCCATGTACTTACTATGCAGTGAAACAGTAGAATCATCTGAAATATGCAGCTAAATTCCAACACATTCTGATAATGAAAGAGATAAGGCAATCATTCACAGATCTTTTCAAATTAAATACCTCCATCTCGCTATTCAGATATGCAATTTCTAATTACTCTTTGTCTGAGAACAGTCCATACAATACAAAGTTCTCTCCAGCTTTGGAGAGGTAACACTGAAAGAGAAATTACAGATCTCTCTTCAGCATTGCAGCTTCATTCTTCACATCTGTTTGTTAGTCTCTGAAAATTGTTTGCTTGCCTTTTGGAACTGCACAGTGATTAAAAAAAGCCCATTTGCTCAGAAAACTCACTGGTTTGTCTTTCCGATATCTCTGCAAATTTTATTCTGCCTGTAGAACTGGGGATCCTCAAAATATTCAATCTTGGCTTTTCTACTTTATTCAGATGGGGAAACAATCAGAGCTCTATTAGTTTGCTCAACTTCAATTCTGTTTCTGGGAGTTTATCTGCTTTACCTGAGCATGCAATCTTTCAAAATAGATGTTCCCAGATACCAAACCTATTGTATTAGACCCTGCCTTTTGGATTTGTTGTTAATTCTCCAGCTTCTCTCACTCCAAGGCTGATTCATTATCTCTGCCCTAAGACCCATTCAGGTCCTGCCATCTCACTAGCCCTTTTCTAGTAAACTAATATGAAATGTCGTGGTCTCCTGGATTTATTTTGTGTGGAAACTTGACTGTGGCAGTGATCCTGTTCTTTTTTGCTTCTTGTGAGACATGTATTTGGAGTAAAATGATTTGACTACAGTCATATTAGGAGGGTGAAATAGTATTTCCAACAGTGACTTCATAAACAATACCCCTCACTGTGTCCCCAAATTTCTACCTTAACGGAGCATTTTCATTTCAGCTGCACAGGCTCACATGCAAAAAGGAGCTTAGGTGTCCTAAGTTGGATCTCAAAATTTTCATACCTGGATCCAAAATCAAGATTCCCCAGGCAGCCATTGAGTTACTACCTAATCCTGGGACCATCAGACTTTATGAACATTGCACTTTTTAACATTAATATCTTTCACAACATTCTGGAAGTGTCTTATCCTAAAAATGGATAAGGCTGTCATAGCTCAGTTAAACCCTCTATGAAAGAAAAAACAACAACAACAAAAGGCATTTCTCTTCTTATATAGCTGGAGGAACTTGATCCCTCTGGCATTCTCAGTCCATAAGCACTGAACTGGGACCCACGTAGGTATAGCTAACTCCTTGTTGGTGTGCTAATTAATATCCATTTTTATCTTGGATCTAGGCTATGAGGTTCAATTGTCTCTTCTCCCTTATAATCTTCTGACAATTTCTAAGCCTCACAACAGATACTCTGTAGGAAACTGTAAGATATTTGGGGATAAAGGTAGGGCAACAGTCAGGATGAAGGGAAAACACTTTTCACTTTATCTTAATATAGGTGTTCTAGCATTCTGGTGGGTAGGGAAAGCACTGAGTGAATGTGGTACTGATTAACCAGCTATGAATCCAGTACAGTAACAGGAGCTAGTGGGTGAACTGGAACTCACGCGTCCCCTGCTCCCAGTTAACACCACAGCTGTCTCCTCATACATATGAGCTTCAGCTGACAAGTGATTTATGACTGACAGAGTGAAATACAAACTTTCCCCTCAATTCTAGCTATCATTCACCTAATTCTGCCTGTTCAACTCATTGGGGAGCTTCCCTCTTTGATCTGAAAACTCTACGAGTGCCTGTGATTCTGTTTCTAGGAAGACAAGATCTGCCTTTCTGAGGAGTTACATTCTTAGTTTCTGCCTTATTCTTATTAGAATCTAGTGGAAGCCTGGTCTACTGCTTTTGAGGGGCTAACTCAGAAGTCACGCCACTGCCCATATCTGGGATGTCGTCTTGTAGAACTACCCAATACTTAAAGGGGGTCTACAGGAAAGATGGGGAGGGACACTTTATCCAGCAGTGTAATTATAGGAAGTTTGGTAGTGGTTTTAAACTGAAAGAGGGTAGACTTAGGTTAGATATTAGGAAGAAATTCTTCACTGTGAAGGTGCTGAGACACTGGAACAGGTTGCCCAGGGAATTTGTGGATGCCCCCTCCCTGGAGGTGTTCAAGGCCAGGTTGGATGGGGCTTTGAGCAACCTGGTCTAGTGGATGGTGTCCTTCCCCATGGCAGGGGGTTTGGAACTCGATGATCTTTAAGGTCCCTTCCAACCTAAATCATTCTATAATTCTATCATTCTATGACTGCTGTCTTCATTCCTGGGTGGATTGCAGCTCCCATTTACTTCCCAGACAAATGCATGAACAACCAGTCTACATTGTGTTCTGGAGAAAGATGCATATTTTACCCCTCCTGTTGAAACCAGTCCGCTGTGCAATATAAAATACCAGACTGATGGGGCCATAACTGGCCACCAACTCTGGCAGGTCCAGACTTCACATATGTGACGTGTTCTGCATTGGACATAAAGCAAACAGGCAGCAGACCGCCACCACATTGTACATATGGTGGCCATTATCTGGAATTTCTGGATAGTGTCCAAGGAATAAATTCCCAAAGCAGTAACGTGATAGATTATAGCTAAAAGTAGCACATTAGCCACAGATTGGAGGATATGGTGGTCTAGCAGAAAATGAAGCCTGATTCAGTGGCCTAGGAATTAGTAGTTCAGCCAGGAAGGGGGAAATCTGATATCCATTACTCATTTTCCTGGAATTTATTTTTTAATCTTTCCCCCCACCCCCCACGCCCACAAAGAAAGCTTTCTGAAAGTGAACTGAATGTCTTCACAATGCAATCACCTAGAGCTAACAGCTACATGTAATTGCTGTGATGGACTATAAAATACTCCAGAATTAAGCCATTGAATTGAAACATTTTAGGTACCTAAAATAATACCTTAGGATTGTTAGAAAACTGATGCACTCCTACCTAAACAGGTGCTTTAGACAAAGTCCCAAACTGAGCAGAATGCAAGCAGCCTGAATCTCACCTGGATAAATAGTCGTAACCCTCCTAACCTCTCTTCCTTCGTTAAAATGCCATCTGACCCTGGAAGAAGGTAAAGGCCTGTCTCTCCAGAATCATCATATCCTTGCCTGGAGGGCCTCATCTGCTTGGTGCTCTCAGAGCAAGTCTAAGAGCTCCAGCTCTGTCCAAAATGTGTCTGCGAACATGCCCATCTGCCAGTCGTCCTGTATCTAGGGCACTAGTGAGGTTAAGGACATCTTAAATTCAGGTGGCTCCTTTGTTTGAAAGGTTTTTTCATCCAGGTCCCTCATCTCTTTTCAGGCCTTTTTGTCACTGGACTGTTAGGTATCTGGAAATCTTTCTACTTGTAATGAAATATCTAAATATTCAGCAGACCCAAGAAAAAATAAGCATAAAAGTAACTGTAATTTAGTGTTTGGGACACATCTGAGGAGGAAGAAAGACTGGAATTCTATCTTTGCTCTATTATTTCAATTTTATAGTAAGTATTCAATGAAGAGTGGACTGATACCTAGGCTTCCCTACCTTTTCTAGATGAGTTCTCTAATCAACACCTTTTAGACTTGCAGTTGCATTTTCTCTCTTTCCACTCATTTCTGACACTAAATTGCTCCAAGTTACACAAAAGTTTCACTGAAAGGGACTAAGAACCTTCCCCACACTTCATTCCTCAGGAATATAAGATATCTTAATGATTAGGTCTTTCTTGTGTGGTAAGAGATATGGGTTCAAACACTCTTCCAACACTCTTATCCTGCAACAGTAGGGAGATTGTAGCTTTCAATGGGAATTTTTTTAAGTTCTTCTCTGTGTATCAGAAATTTCACAACTATTTTCTGGCAGAGGTAAGGATCAAGGAAACAGACCAATGCAAGGGAATGCAGTAACAATGCAGTTGACACCAGTCACCTGAAGGAGGGAGATCTCAATGTGTCTCCTGCTTTTACTTTCTCTTACATTGCAGCTCTACCACTTGCTTTCCAGCAGAGTAAAAGACTTCACCAGCTTCTACTCCAGAAGGAAGAGGAAAAATAGTCCCCTGAAGGAAAATGCAGATGGAATCCACTATTCCTTATATGACTTTCCTTTCTTAAAGTACAGCAATTACTTTTCCTCCAGTCCGAGTCCTAGGTATGACTCGTTACACCTCCAACATCATGATCTGCTGTTCACTTCCGGCTCAGGCTTCCTGGCCAAAACCTGTTCTGCCCATGCTTTTCTAAGCCCCTTAATCCTACACAGCCCCCATGTGTTTAGGTCATTTTCCATTCTCTCAGAGGTGTAATGATACCTTGGTGTGGCTGGAAATCAC
This sequence comes from Anarhynchus alexandrinus, assembly GCA_008711295.1. Classification (NCBI taxonomy): domain Eukaryota; kingdom Metazoa; phylum Chordata; class Aves; order Charadriiformes; family Charadriidae; genus Anarhynchus; species Anarhynchus alexandrinus. The sequence goes on along the minus strand of VUYV01000051.1, from coordinate 3,191,265 downwards.
AGTGGTAGAAGTCTCCTATTAAGTGATGGGCCCAAATGGCATTTTTGTGATCCTTGATTTAATCTTAACCGGGAAGAGTATGACCCCTTGAATTTCATAGCAAAATTTTTATTAAGCTATGATTTAACTCTTCATAAATGTTAGAGGGATGTATATAGTATATTTTACTTTTGTCTCTTTTTATTGATTTGTTTCATAGACTTTTCATTTTCCACTCATACACAGTATGATAGAAATCATAGCTTTGTGAACATGTCTTTAACAAATAGCTGTGGTTCAGTCAACTCACAACATCATTAAACCTCACTGATAGCTCTGCTCTCGTTAAATCACAGGCTACATCACTAATCACCAATATTAAGAATATAACAATCGTTTTCCATAAATGTAAAACATCTGACAGAAAGATTTTCCTCTGTTCTATTACATTTTATTATAACAAAAGATAATACATTTAACAGACAGAAGTATTCTATCAAACGTTTTATTATGTCGTTAAACCTTAACTATCTTCCAGCTTTCGAGAAAGGAGAATAGATTATGCGTTTAGGAGACTTCATAAACAAAGCTTGAAATTTCATTCAACAATTAAGAAAGTAAAGAAAAAACTTTTTTCACTTATTATTCCCATGGGTTTTTTTTGCACCCACTTAAACCTGAAATAATATGAATCATTATGAGTGTGTATAAATGGAAACAAACCTAGCCTGGGCTGTACTATGTAGGCTAGGATTCTTTCACAGATACTATTGTCATTCATTATTCAAAGGTTACCACTGAAAAAAACAAAGCTCTTGCTGTAAAGAGCAGGAAACAGGAACAGCAAAGTATAATTATACCTACAACTGCAGAATATAGTTAGAATAGAGTCAGGCAACACACTATCAAAGTTAGCAGCAGGAAAGTACTGTGATGCGTTGTTTCTCATTTTATAAGAGCCACTTTCGAGTGGCTATAAGATTAATAAGTGTAAAGTTCAGAAGTTTTCAAAATGCAGGTCACCACTTTGTTGAAGAGATTCAGTAACTTTCAAAAATGCTTTAAGCAACTTTTAATTAATTCATCTTCTTTCTGATGCCTCCAGAAAAGGCTGTTAAGAGCAGGATGTACTTGGGGATCAACACCCAAGGCTTAAGTAAACAAATCTGTTGCTAAAACCAGTCACCTCTGACAAACAACCCCCTCCCCCCTCCTTGCTCTCTGCTGAGCTGTCCCGGTGTGAGAAGCACGTGCCTGCACCACGGCACTGGGCACAGGCAGAGCTCCGCAGTGCCAGCAGGCAGCAGGCACACGGGGGGACCCCCGAATTCTAACTGGGGCTGGATGACACATAAGGCAGATGATCATCTTTGAACAGTAACAGCCACATATGCTGAAAATGAGGTAGGATCTACTGCCAGAAGGCATTAAAGAGCTAAAAACACTCTCAAGCTCTGGTTGAAAAATGGATTAGATGAATGTGTGGAGAATGGGTCCGTTTGTGTCTATTAAAGCCGGTGAAGCAGATGCAGTCTCCAGCTCAGGTGTCCCCAGCTCACTGACTGACAGAAGTCCTACCAAGCAGAGAGCTGTCAGGGTCTGGGGGGCACCAGTGGCCTTACCAGCCCTGTCCCAAGGCCTGCCCCAACCCTGCCCACAGCCCAGGACCCCATTGCTGCCCCCAAGGGCCGTCAGGCCCTGCCCCATTGATGCCACAGCAGAGTTGGTCTCCCAGCTCCCTTAGCCCAACTCTGCCCAGCTGTGGGAAGCCCGAGCCAAGCCCTGGCCTTGACCTATCCCTCTCCCCAGGGAGGTGTCGATGCTGGGGCTGGCGTTGTCCCAAGTGCCCCCAGCTCCCCTGCTCCCTGTCTGGGGCAGTGGGACGGGCCATGGCTGTCAGGCCCTACCCTGTTCCCTCAGGTACCCTGACAAGGACTTCTGTAGATTGCCTGTTGCCATATTCTTCCCTAACCTGATCCTGACCACTGTCTAAGTTACATTGGTTCCAGTATCACCAAAAAAATGGTGAAACCTGAGCATAAAGGCACCAGGCTGACAACTGTACCCAGAGAAAGCAATGCTTTTGTACCTGAATAGCACGTGTCTGAGAAGATGACTTTGCTCCAAGTGGCTTAAAACTGGCCAGACAATAGGTCCTTCCTCAGGAAACTGCAGTGTGTTGTTGTGTCCCAAGGTTGGGGCGACTCAGGTTCCATTGTCGGAATTAAGGTGAAATGACACCAGAGGAGTCCAAAGAACAATTAACATTTATTAAGCATGCTAACCCTGCTGAAGTATAAGTAAACTTATGAATGTGAACCTTGCATCATGTCATTAAGCTGCCATTTGGAAAAATGAGGTAGTTAGAGAGAGAAAGAACAGAGAAAAGGAAAAAGGAGAAAAGAGAGAGAGAGTTCTTGGTCTCCATGTAAATTAAATTTCATACACAGTTCTTCTTTCTGGAACATTCTAGAATTGGGATGGGTGGGTGGGGTGCTACTTTGGAGCAGTTACCCAGCAAGGATTCATGGTTTTGCAAGGTAAGGAAGTTGGTTCAGAAAAGCACTGCCTCGCCTCCACAGAACCTTCTTTTCCAACCGCAACTTGTTTGTTATTGTTCTGTCGACACACTTCAGCAAGTGTTTGAGACAGTTTCTTGTAGTCTGTGTCTCTACATACGTCCCCATGGAAAAACCTCTCTACAGAGGCTTGAAAACACATCAGAAATAGTTTGAAGACATACAGGTTGATGTCCAGTGTCTACAAAACAGATATTTTCTAAATATTACCTCTGTATTAGCAGCCATAAAGACAAGTAAGTTGAGAAACTCAGTAACAAAACGGAAGAATGAGTGGTTGTGCTCTGAAAGTCATCTTGCTTTTTAAAAACAATGACTGAAGCTCATACTTTGGTCTTATTAGTTGATCACAATGCTTCAATTGCTCCCAGACGCTTTAGTGTGACAAGACAGAAAGCAGAGGACAGCGACTCTTGTGACTTTACAGCAACAAATACTTTGTTCAAGCATAAAACAATAAGGTAATGGACTTTTCATGAGCAATGGGTCAGTGGATTTACAGTCATCATTTACAGCCTCATCATTTCAACAAGGAACTATCAAGGTGTGATAGAAAGTCTTTTCTTTAAAGAGGTTGACACAGGACCAATCATAATTTACCAACAGACAGCACTGAAGTAAAACTTTCAAGTAATAAGTTGCCTGTAAATATCCTTAGAGTTCATTTTAACATAGACACACTGGAAGTCCACAAAAAATAGATAAGCAGAAAGTGTCAGTTAGCTTCTGTTCAGGTGACACAAATCAGGAAGGGTAGACCAGTTCTTTCTTATGTCTCTGAAGATGCTGCAGACAAAATCCTAGAGAAACATGCTCCACAGAATAAACCTGGCATCATGAAGATTGTGTGAGTAACACAGGACTCTAAGGCCATAGCCATAGACAGAAGTTTAGTAGAAAAATATTGCAGCACAAGATAAGAAGTCATTGCAATAATTAAAGTGTTGATAGAAAATTGGCTCAGACAACCATGCTTTAACATACCAGATTCTTCTTCAGCAAACTCCTGTAGGAAGGCTACCAGATTATCAAGTATCTTCTGAAAGTTCACTTCAGTAGAAAAAAAAAAGTGTTAGCTTGCCTAATACTGGGATACAGTTTGCCAAGTTTTGCAGAATATGATCTGAGCCAGAGAGAAGAAGACAGGAAAAGATCTAGGCAAGGAACTTAATGCATCATGGAAGTTATCTTCCAGTAACTGAAAATATATGTGGATGTGGTACAAAAACTAAGAAACAGTAAAACCCCTCTTAGAATATCATAAACTTGTCAAAATGCTCTGCGAGTCTGGAAAATGACCCGAGACTAAAGTATAGCCTCTGATGATTTCTAATAATAACTAATATTTCTCTGAGCATTGGGACTAATGAAGCCTGGATTCTAGTATCTCTCTCTTTCCTGTAATCTCAGACATTGAAAAGACTTAGTAGCTGAAGGATCTTTCCTCTACCTAACAGCCTATTGTGTCTTAAGATCTTTGAGACCTCTACACTATCCAAATCTTGACCAACACAGCAGACTTTCTCACTGAAGAACAAATTTGGATTATGTTTGAAAGAGGAATAATGAAGCACATATTTAAATTGCCTGTCCTGTCTATGTAAGATAAGACTGGGGGATGAATCTCGTCAAAGTCCCTGTGCAGTTTGCTGAGGCATCAGACTAATGTGGAAATTCTTGGGTGTTCATGCAGCTGACTAGAACTGATGAAAATGCTACATGGTCAATATAAAACCTTATCAGAAGTGTGATGACTTTATTGCTAATATGGCAGAGTAAACTAATTAGTGTGACTTGGATATGGGTATCAGACAATGACACTACAGAACCTTTTTTAGCTCATCCATAAGAAATCTTAAGTACATGTAATAAATCTTAAATGGATACATAGAAAGTAGCAGGAGAATGTATCTATGACTAGGTAGAACATTATTCATTTCTGTTTCACTGGTTTGATTTGATTTGATCATCAGAAGAAAAAAGTACAATAATCTAGAGAGAGTCATACTTGAGGGAACATGAAGAAGAAAAGGTTGTGGTAGAATGGCAGTCCCACTCTTTCTGCATCTCCCTATAAGCATAAGCATTAAGCAACAAAGACATTGGGAAGCTTTCTGCCTTTGGACTGAGATGGCAGGGGTGATTGCCATGTGTTGAGTACACCTTCTGTACAATAACAGAAAGATTTTACAGCGTGAACATAATGATATTTGGTATCCTCAAATAATCAAATAAATACAATTTAAATCTGTTATACACTCGGGCTGATAAATGGGTAAGAATTACCAAATCAGTCTCTCAGGGTTTGTATTAAGTGCCAGTAGCAGGAAGGAGCATAGTAATGTGATGAGCTGGACAGTGCTCAGCATTGCACGGCTTCACACGGCTCTGCAAAGGCCACAGGACAGGAACAAAACAGCTTGTGAACTTTGCAAGTTTTGCACGTAAGACTTTGCCTTACAGAGCAAAGAAGTCAAATCTTCAACCAAATCTTTGATGATGAATAGTGAGTAAGATTTTATCAATAAAGGTTTGCTATTTTAGGGTGTCTTATAAGGAAAAATGTTTAATGAATAAAAGGAAGCTGTTTTCTGTATTTCAAAGGAGAAGGGAATTTAGGTTTGAGAAATGTACTACTCTACCAATAACAAACTCCTCATATTTTTAAGAAGGTAACTTTCCTTTCTCCATATGCTATCTAATTCTGCCAGCCTTCCATGCAGAGAATAAAAGTTTAATATGCGTGTGGCCCAAATGAATTCAAATAAGATTGAAAGTGTGTTAAGGTGTTGTTTTTCCTAATGAAAGATATTAAAAATTGCCATTTGTGATCTTGCACTGATTTATAGCATTTTAAGGAAATAAAGCCTTTCCTGAGAAAAAGTCAGACTGCTTGAAATAAACCAAAAAAGCTTAAGTATCCATAAATTATTCTGCATTCAGAATCAAGGGAAGTAAGGGGAAGCTTTGTTGCTAGGAGACTGTGGCTAGAAGGTATCAGGAGAGATTGCTTTATTTTAAAGATTAGAATCTGTAATCAAAATACTTAGCAGGTAATAAAACAGCTATATGTATCAGCTCAGTGCAGTCCAGGTGAAGTATGAGACAAGTGCTAGAAAGCTTATGAAAAGTGCAAATCTTCAAAACAATTCCACTACCATGACATACTGGCCTGATAAAAGCAGCTCATTATTTGTTTACTTACAATTAGGAGAGAAATTCAGTTGGGATATAAATTAAGGAATAAATATTGATGAATATGTCAGGAAGGGACTATGATTTAATTTATTTCTGGTGTTTACATGGTGACAATTTGTAGGTCTCTAAAAATTTTTAAATTAATAGCTGTAAAGCATGTTGCAGCTACAGAGAAAGAAAGCTTGCTGCAGAGAAGAGATGAAATTATATATAAAAGTAGCTCAAATTTGCCAAATACTTTCACATAAAGGAAAGAAGTTTGAAAAATTTCAAGCTTTTCATATCTACAATTGGAAGTTAATAGCTTTACGACATTTATACAGTCTCTGTTTTGTAGAAATTTAAACTGAAAAGTAACAGATCTAATTTAAAACATTAAAATTAATTGAGAAATAAATGTGTAAATTTGTCTTAAATTTTATTTTTTTTTTTTTAGCTCAAGGTTTTGGGATTTTTTTTTGGGTGGAAAAAAGGTGTTCTTTTAGTTAAAGTGTCTTAGCTCATATTTCAGTGTGACTCAGTCAATAGAGAGGTAGAGCTTTCATGGAATACATGGATGAACCACAGAATTAAAAAAAATAATAATTATTTCCTTAGTTTGGTAGCTGTGAAACATCTCTCGCTGGTGTCCATATCGTTGCATGGCAGGAATTTTCAGATATCTAGACCTATTGAATATGTGTGGGAACCCTGGATGCAGGCCATATGTAATTAATTATGAGTAAAGTTGAAATATTTTGAATTATTAAAATATGAACAAAATATTTTTTTTAAAACATGTATTGATCCTGGAACGTTAAAACAAATATTTTGCCTAATTGCAATTAGCTGGTATTTTTTCACTCCTACTTCAGCCTCAGTTTCCATCTGACATTTCAGGTCTTTCACTGGGTGATATTACAGAGATGTTTATTATAAAGAAGATACTATCAGAAAACTTGTTCGTATACGTAAATACATCTCAAAGAGCAAAATAAAAACTGTCAGTGTGGCATATGACTTCCCTCATGTAGTCATCCTAGAGCATCAGAACAGTTACTCATGTTTTCTGGTGGGAGGACACCCTTCTGCAGTTTTTTCTTCAGCGCCAAGCCAGCCTGTTCAACACATAAGTTAGTCAGCTACAGTTAGACACCCTCATCTAAGAGTCACTTAGAGATTTTAACTTTGCAGTGTCAAGCCCTTGTTCACAGCAAGCCAGATGATTTTCCAGCACCACATGGTAGCCTGGTAGCTCATTTTCAGTTGTGTTGTTGTACAGGGTGAAATCTTAGCTTATAGCTGCTCTTTGATTTGTATGTTACTTACACACACATCTACCTTTTGGAAAACACTTAGAGGTTCTCATTAGATTGAATAACTGTGAACAATTTAGCCCAGTGGGATTTACATCTAGCTTTCTTTAATCCTTTTCTATCCATTAACATTATTTTTTCAAACGACAATGACTAAGCAATATCAGTATTTACAAAATGAAAACTAACAAGAAATGAAATCCTCTGCATTACTGAAATCCAGGGAGACCTTCATGTTCAAATTCAATTCGCTGGCTGCTGGAGAGCTAAACCATTCTATGATTCTATGATCTCCTCACCCTTTTGCTGTCTGAAAGTACTAATCAAGAACAGTCACATTCTCAATAAATTATGTAAAGTCCGAAATCACTCAGGCACTTTGTCTTTCTTAGCGTCAACTTGCACATGCTTTACAGTAGCAACAGCACCTTGTAGCAAAGTGCAGTACCTGCTTTCTAGAGGATGGTAAAATGATTAAAAATTATTATTTTTTGTTTTAAGGTGGGTTTTTAGTTGATGAAATAGGCAAAATGGGATCAGTGTTAAGGCTATGAATTTTCTAAATTAAGTTTCATATATTCAAGCACATCTTGAAATTGAGGTGCTCTGACAACTTGCAGACACATGTACCATTAAAGAGAAACTTTGCTACTATCAGCAAAAAAAGAAACCCCAGTTGGGCTCAGGAAAATAATTTATTAAAATTCATTTAGTGATTTATTTCTTAAAAATGTGAATATGTTCTTACCGATGTAGTGGTTGAACTGTTCCAAGTTGAAACCTCATTTGTGTATAGAATGAAAGAAGACCTTATCTTGGGAACATATGGTCTCTACAGGCTTAAAAAGCAAACAATTTTAAAAAGAAAAGATAATTATCCCCAATTTATATGCAAAAGCTAAGGTACAAATACACAAGGAGCAGGACTCATCTGAACAGTTGTAGCTGTCCACGGCGTACATATCTGCGTGCAAACAAATGATTTTAGGGTCTCTTTTAAATCAGGATTGAAAGACAGGCACTTCCGAGCTGTAATTCTCCTCAACATTGACTAAGTATCTAAAAAGCAGATAAATCACACCCTAAAAATGTATTTTTCTCTCCACTGACTGTAAAGGCAACTGAATGTCTTATCTCTGTTAACCACTGTGCTTCTGCACAGCCAGGTTTAGTCCAATGAATTGCATCTGGATGCACTCAGCAAGTGCATCAAGCAAGTCACATAGCAAAGCTGTGACAGACTTGGAGACTGAATCATGGTCTCTGGAAATCCCTATCAGCTCCCTATCTAACCCATCTTTTTCTTTGCAAATGATTTTTGGTCATCTGAAAGGCAAATTTGGATGCAGTGTGTGAATTCCTGTGAATTTCGTCTTTCACAAACTCATTTTAAAATTCTTTACAATTTGTACTAATTTATTACAAAACTTATGGAGACTGCTATTTAGTTTTGGTCTTCGTTAGTAGGTAGCTACCAAAGCAAAGATCTCCTTTCCTAAGAAAAGCAAAAAAAAAAAAAAAAAAAATAACCACCACAAAAACACGCTTTTCTAGATATAAAGGTTTAATTCATTATGTTTGGTAGAAATATTTCATGCTCTCTGCTCAGTGCTGTTGGACACTTAAAATTAATGCATGTGTACTACATATATGTGCTGCAATATCAGTTTTTCAGAAATGACTACTAGACATATAGCTGCAAGATAGTTTTTTACCTGAGATAACACACCAAATTCAATCATATGCATACAAGGTAAATTTCCTTGTCATTTTCATTTTGCATTGACTTTGGTGAGGATTGTAGCATTTTGGTTACAAATTAGACCCGTTGACCTATGTAGACCTATACCAAGATTGGTTTTGGGGGTCTTACTGGAGTGTAACATTCACCAGAAATATTTATGTCTTAGCCATTAAGCATTACGCTGTGATAAAGCCAGCCTGTAATAGACAAGTCAATCTCAGACTGTTAGTGTTACCATCACATATGCATTTTGAGTCTGCATAAGGACAAGTGCAACAGCTAGAGTATCAACCTACCTCGTGTAATCTTTTTGCTTTCTGAGCAACCTGACATAGAGCCCACCAAACAATCTGATAGTTAGCAGGAACATTAAAAGCCCACTACTTTTCTTCCAACATTTTCAGGCAGAAATAGTGCTAGAGCAATTACAAGTCTGTAGGAGTAAATTTACTTCATTACCTGCAATGAACCTTTATGCCAAGAAAGTTTTGTCAGAAGTAATCTTATTACGAAGAATGAAGATTTTCAGATGAATGACTTAAGGTGACTGTTAGGTCATCAAAATGTGATGTCTGCAATTGACTAACTGGAAGGTTGATTATTCTGTATCTAAGAAACTGATACCAAAACCATCTGGCCTAAACTACAGGTTCATGATAATAAGTGTTTGTTGCGATGCTTATGTTCGGAATCTAATAAGCCTACCACTGTTGTGTGGAATTCAGAAATACATAAAATACAAGTAACATTTTGATCTAACTTGTGTCTCAAAAGTGATTTGCTAGTTGATGTGTCTGACTGTTTTATAATTACCTCATTAAAAATTTCCCTAACAGCCAATTCCTTTGAGCAAGTTCCTTGCAGTAAAATGCTTCCTGGAGTTGCATAGATGTAAACCTAGAGCAAATCAACAGACTACAGCTCAGTAGCTACTTCACATTTTGTGATTTATTGTAGATCAATGTCTTTCAAACAATGTTTGCTTTTTTTTTTTCTAAACTTCCAGATCTTTCCTTCTCCCTAAATCCCAAAGAATCCAACAAAACCACACCAGTGATTCTTCCCTTAAAAGAAAGTGTTGGATTCCATATGAAAATGTGCAGAACCACAGAATGGTTGAGGTTGGAAGGGACTTCTGGTGGTCATCTGGTCCAATCCCCTTTCTCAAGGTTTTTAAGGTTATTGACAAAATATTTGCTTCTTCTTGGTGTTTTATGGACCCATTGAGAGTCATCCACATACTTCTAAGAGCCTGTTCCCCTATGAAAACCATTGCTCTAAATACTTTTGTGTCTAAATATTTTTCAGTGTTTTTTGTAACAAACACAGCCATGCATTTTTCATTCCTTCCCCATGCCACAAGCCAGGCAGATATAAGCCAACTCTGATCCAAAAACTATGCAGCTACCTTAGTAGGCAACCTTAGTAAGGTTAGTGTTCAAACTGATAAAACCTGCTGGCAACTTTTTAGGTGATGCACATAGTGTCACACCAAGCAAACTACATGGTTTTCCTGTCGGACCAGAATCTGATTCAACGGACTCCAAATGTTGTCACAGCAAGGCTGTGCCTGTTTGTGAAAGACAGTGTATATATACCAAGACAGGTTTTCTTACTTTCTGTCTAGAGAGTTAATTTGCTCAGAGAAGGATTGTTTTGGTTTGTTTGTTTCTTCATTTTCTTATTTGAGTAGGTAAGTGTAAGAATAATTGGACTTGATTAAAAAAAAGAAAAATAAAAAGAAAACCAGAGGACTCAAGTCCAGCTGTGGACTGTATCATAAAGCAGCTTTAAAAAATATACCAATATTGTTCCTGTAACTGGTTGATATTGATAGTAGTTACCAGAGCACAGTGTCTGCATCGCTGCTTTTGTAAAATGTGCTATTAATGGCCCTGGGACAAGGATGTATGTATTACTACACTGAACTAACAAAACATTAGTTGGGTTAACTGAGAGCAGCTTTGTTTCTGAAAAAAAAAAGCAGAGGATTGCAACAGGCCCTCAAAACACAAGATCATAAGGCCTTGAAGGTACAAGCACAGAATGATACCAAAGGCCAAGAGCTCTAAATGCAAATCACAAATAATTGATAGCTCACTGCACATTAAAGCAATGAAACCTGAAAACTGGATAAAACTGGATTTATGGATAACCAACAGAAAAAGAAGTTAGGGTGATTTTTGAAAAATTATAAAAATCACCCAAAGCAGACTCAAGAGCTAAGATGAAGAAAACGTCAATACCACACTCCTTCAAAGAATGAGGTAAGAACTTGGGTCACAGAGGACTCAGCCCCACTCCAGTTCTTGAGGAAAACCTTCATGCCTGCATCAGTTTTGGCTAAATTATTATTGAGAAAGAGACGTGATAATCAAATAATTTGGACAGTAAGTTTTACTGTCATTACAACTGGACAAATAATTACTTGATAAGATTGTTTGCATATGAATCAACCTAGCAGTAAATTCTTGCCTTCGTGTCTGAGGTTTATTACTGTAGCCTACATAAATTGCATGAAGTGTTTGGTCTGGTACCTTTATCCTTGAAGACTGACTGTTAAATCTGAATGCAGAAATTCATGGAGAATATTAGTGACCTGGGCTTTAATTTGCATGTAACAGCTGGTGGAGAATGTGGGCATCTTCAGCTGTTAAAGTCTGGATGGCAATCAGGAAGTCTAGAAGAATCTCTCTTTGGCCCAGTACTAATCAAGTACTTTACTAGAAACAAACATAAAACTGTAATAAAATTTGCAGATGAGTGAAACGGGTCAGGAGAAAAGGAATAGTCATGTGTAAAAATTGGTTCCTGAGAGCCCCTTGATGTGCTTTTCTCATTTAAAGCCAAATGTAAGTCCATATGCCTGAGAACCAGGATTATGGGTCATCCTGGCAGGACGGTCCTGTGTTCTCTGGAAAGCACTTTCACCGGCTGTGGCTGAGGTAACAGCTGGCATAGAAGGAGGAGGTTAGGTACAGAATTACTAGGCCAATTACTGGACCAAGTAAACCAATTAAGTCAGTGCTTCAACAGCCCTCTTGAAGGAGTTCAGAACAGAGATGGAAAAAAAAAAATTGAAATTTTGGAAATCTGTGAAGGACCATACGTCTCTCTCCATTTAATTTATCAAAGGAGAGATTTAGTGATCATGAAATGTTGACAGTAGTACTGAGGAAAGAATTCTGATAGGAGAGAGCTATCTGATATAGCAAAGTCATCCGAAGGCTGACAGAGAACGTTAGGTAAGTTCAGTCCAGAAATCAACCATATCTATGAAACAATCAGCGTGATTAACTGTTAGAACTACTACAAAGGGTTCAGACAGAGTATCTACCACTAAAATTTAAACTAAAGCTGTTTGTCTTTTTAGAAGAAGAGCTGTAGCTCATCCAGATAACAGGAATTACTGGGTGAAAAGTTGTAGTCTGCAATGTAGGAGATCAGAAAAGATTATCATAAGAGTCCCCTTTGTCCTTAAACTCTGTGATTTAGACATGATTTCTATGTGCCTTGATTCTAAGGTCTTTGGTTTCTACTGTAAAGTTTTGCAAGACTGCAAAATCCTTTGGGCATACGCTTTTGAACGGAAGGTTTGGCATGCACTTTGACCTATAAACAAAGAAATGAATGCAAAGTGCTGTATGCCAAAAGACACATAAGAAAAAAGAGGGTTTAGCAGTAGTTAGAATAAAAAAATAATTTCACAGAGGACCCCAAACCCATGAAATCACATTTAAAACAGGCTTCTTTCAACTACCAGTAATAGTTAACCATTAACTGTCCATGCCCATTTGCATTTGTGTTTACTTGTTGGCCAGGAATTATGCTCAAGTTCCCTTATTCAGTGGCCCGACAATGCAAACCACCAGTCATTCATGTGTCCATGTAGTTTCTGTACACATGAGTTTTGCTACTGAACTGTCGAAGAATATTTGAATGCTTGAAGTTACATGTGACATATTTGCTAGACTAAGGTTTAAAACTAAACTGTAGTCATAACAGATGGGCAGCAGGAAGGAAGGGTATGGAGAGATACGTAAGTGTGAGAAATGAGTTAAAGTCTACGTAAAGAGTAGTGGTTCCCACATGAAGTTACTTGTCTTACAAGTTTCTAGTTACTTAAGCGAAAGCTGATACAATAAAAGCATACCTCAATGACATTAAAACCTATAATATTGATATGTTTCTATTAAAGTAGGTGAAAAGAAGGCATGACGTCGTGTGAACTTCTGCAAAGACTCTTAGATTCAAAGATACTGAAGGGAGATGTGGCTATCTGACAGTGAACTCCCTTCATGCTCAGACTCAGTGTATTTCGTCACATCTGGCTGTGGGACTTAGAAGAAAGCAGGTGCAAGACCCTTAAAAGAACACCCAAACCACTTGTGTCGAATGTAAAGTTCAATAAAGTAAAGTCTGAAAAAGGGACTCATTCTAGTAAAACATAAAGATTTATCCAGCTTTCACTGAGCAGAATTTACAGGAACAAAACCCACAAATAATAAACCAGATATCTGTTGCCCTTCATATGCGTATTTATCAGTTTCAATTAAGTTGGCAGTTTGCCACATTTAAACTTCACTCTGTCATTCAGACTCTCCTGTGCAAATGAATAGGTTGTGCTTGTACAGCTGAATCCATTTAGGCATTTTTAGTCAGATTTTTCCCTTCTTCTGTCTTCTGGAGACAGTTAATGTAAAAGATGCTGATCCACACTCCACACTTCACATATGGTGCTAAAAATCCATTAGCCGAAGAACAGTGAAGAAACAGTTTTGATCAGAGAGAACAGTTGAAGGTCAGGTTTAAATAGATATATAACATTAGCCAGGCTTGATTGGCCACGGCTTTAGCATGTGTCTCTGAATGACTATGCAAATATTGATGTTTAGTAAACACAAAATACTGAATACACTACTTGAAATTAAAAACAAATACAAAAATAGTAACACATCAGCTACAGACAATGTTTTGAATATATTTATTAGAAAAATATGGGATAAAAAGAATAGCTATGTTTTGTAACAAAAAAAGAATCCTTCAATATAGAGCACTGGTTCTTGTTCCAGTGTGGTTTTGCAAGTGTATTGGGTTTGTGTGGCAAAGTTTTGGTAGCAGGGGGGCTACAGGGGTGGCTCCTGTGAGAGGCTGCTAGAAGCTTCCCTCATGTCTGATAGAGCAATGCCAGCTGGCTACAAGACAGATCCACCACTGGCCAAGGCCGAGTCAATCAGTGACGGTGGTAGTGTCTCTGGGATAACATAGTTAAGAAGGGGGAAAACAAAAAGTTGCTGCACAACAACAACTGCAGCCAGAAAGAGGAGTGAGAATATGTGAGAGAAACAACTCTGCAGACCCCACAGTCAGTGAAGAAGGAGGGGGAGAAGGTGCTCCAGGCGTGGGAGCAGAGATTCCCCTGCAGCCTGTGGTGAAGACTATGGTGAGATAGGCTGTCCCCCTGCAGCCCATGGAGGTCCATGGTGGAGCAGACATCCATCCACAGCCTGTGGAGGACCCCGCACCAAAGCAGGTGGCTGCGCAGGAGGCTGTGACCCCATGGGAGGCCCACGCTGGAGCACGCTCCTGGCAGGACCTGTGGACCCGTGGACCCGTGGAGAGAAAGAAGCACACGCTGGAGTAGGTTTGCTGGCGGGACTTGTGACTCCATGGAAGGGACCCACACTGGAGCAGTCTGTTCCTGAAGCACTGCATCCTGTGGAAGGGACCCACGCTGGAACAGTTCATGAAGCACTACAGCCCGTGGGTAGGACTTAGGTTGGTGAAGTTTGTGGAGAACTGCCTCCTGTGGGAGGGACTCCATCCTGGAGCAGGGGAAGAGTGTGATGAGTCCTTCCCCTGAGGAGGAAGGAGCAGCAGAGACAGTGTGTGATAAACTGACCACAACCCCCATTCCCCGTCCCCCTGCGCCGCTTGGGGGGAGAAGGTAGAGAAAATCAGGAGTGAAGTTGAGCCTGGGAAGAAGGGAGGGGTCAGGGGGGAGGTGTTTTTATGATTTAATTTTGTTTCTCATTATCCTTCTCTGATTTGATTGGTAATAAATTAAACTGATCTCCCCAATTTGAGTTTGTTTTGCCCATGATGATAATTGGTGAGTGATCTCCCTGTCCTTATCTCAACCCATGAGGTTTATGTTATATTTTCTTCCCCTGCACAGCTGAGGAGTGGAGTGATAGAGCAGCTTTGGTGGGCACCTGGTGTCCAGCAAGGGTCAACCCACCACAGCAGGTAAGACCCTTTTGCTGTTCTCCTGGATGTTAGCAGACAGACTTCTAGTGACTTTAATAATAATGGATCAAGTCCCTAAGGCAAATGAGGAGAAGCTGACTCAGGAACCTCTCTTCATTACTCTTTACACTGCTTCTTAAATCTGACTGAGATTTATGTTATTAAATGGGGACTGGTAAGGGGTTTTGAAGGGATTCCTGGTGTCCCCTCACAGTGTCATATCATAGTGGGTTTTTTTTTAACTAATTTACTGATTAGTATTTCTTAAGCATAATCAGCATACTGGGGAAGGACTACGGGCACAGTTAAACTGTGAATAGTGAGAAACTGATCATAAATCCTAAAGGGATTATTCAGCTGTCCTTGAGCAGTTAAAACCTTTTCTAATATCTATCAGTAATTTTTCTCTTGCCTATTTTTCTGCACCATCCTGTTCATGGGCTGGACTCTGGTTTCTGCAATTTATTTCATTATTTTTATGATGGTCTTCAGATTTTAAATGTCATGTTGATGGACTGGGTTTCTTCCCCTATTGTTCTCTGAAACATTCTCTTAGCTCTCATTCATCTTCTACTCCTGCATGATGTTCATGTTACCATTTGGCATAAAGGTCACATTCATATTACTCTTAAATTTATCCTGAATATGTTGATCCCCATATTTTCTCATGGTTGATTCAGGTCATTGGTTTCTTTACTTAGAAATGACAGTATAATGAGCTTCCCAATAAGTTTTGATAAACTCCTGCAATCAAAGCTTTTGAATTAGTTAATAGTTCTCCTTAACCACTAGTGAAAATCTTTATGACTATTTCGTAAAGATGACGGTGTTGAAAAATCATTTTTGGGTCAATGCTAATCATGCTATTTTTCCAAATCCTTTCAAGGTTATAAAGGCTGTTAATAGCATTTGGTCATCATTGCTGGATGTCTACCACAGTACCATTTTCTTTGCACAGCCCCACTCTTGATAGGAAGACTGACTTATTTCTTTTAATATTTCTCTTTCTGAAGTTATGCTCCTTTTGGGACATTAATAACCATATTTTTGTCTTCCTTTCATTGATGAAACCATCAACCTGTTTTGTTTTGATTTGCTTGCTCTTTGGTGGGTCTTTTGTTTACCATCAATACAGAGAGCTGAGCCAGGTAATGTCATCAGCAAAAACAGCATTGTAATTTGTTCATAAATCCATAAGGTAGCTTCTTTATGATCGAATAATCAAACTACCTGAACAGTAGTGAGACACAGAAAACCTTTAAACTGCATTGGTTGCCACCACAAACCACCAAAGGATATTTTCCACCACCTCTAGCCACAGCGTTGCTCTATTTGTTACAGCAGAATCTCTTTCCTTGTACTCTACAGCATGCCATAATTTTCCAAAGATCATCTTGTGTATTCCATAAAACTGTTCAAGCAATGCAGACATTTTATCAAAAAATTGCCTGTTGTTCTGTATCCCTTTCAATCTACAATGTTGGAGCAGAATTTGCTCTTCATACACGAACTTGATGGTTTAAAAACCTCCCTGCTCTGCTGTTAGCTGAAGATCTATTTATTTCTTTATGTTCTGTGATGCTGCACATTTTTGAAACACACTGAGACTTGTTACTGTAGGTAAAGTCACCTATCCTTCAAAATGTACCATAAAGTCTTTTTTCATTTTTTTTTCCCCTTCATTCCACATTCTGTTTAAAAGCATATGGGAAGTCTGGAGGGTTGTTTTTGTCACTTGCTTTAAGCTTTTTTGTGGTTAAATGTATCAAATCCCTGCTGTGAAAAATTCAAAGTGATCAACGGAGAAGAAGATACTGATCTGCTAATGTTACTACACATTCTGGCTTCATTTTATTTTTTTATTTAAGGAAATTATAATTCAGCTTTTCAGAAAATGCATGAATTATATGTATAAAATACCTGCTATCTCAGCTGATATGGCAGTATCACCATAGTATAAAGAAAGGATACATTATTCTGGATCCTGCAGAATATAATGAGTTTCATTATATATTGGACACCAGTTTTGGAGGCGGGAGAGAATGGTAAGAGAGAAGTAAAATGGGCAGCAGCCCATGGCTGCTGACATTGCTCAGATTTCTCTCTATGGTCCATCAGGGAGTCAAGGAAACACTGTGAAAATGGACCATGGGGATCAGGGAAAGAGCCTGTGCAGAGGAGAGCCCTGAACTCTGCAGAGCCATCTGAGCAGTGTTTTCCTACTCTGCCCTTAAAGGCAGTATTGCTTCTTGCCAGGACTTTCATTAGAATAGCCAGTTAAGACTAAAGGAAATCCATAAACACCTTGCAATTTCTTAAAGAGAACGTGATGATATGCATATGCAAAGCTGCATTACAAGGTCTGGCAGGAGTCATAGGAAAGGGAGGTTTTTATGTGTGCTGTATTAGGTATTTGAAACAAATAGTTGGGGGTTATAGTAATTAAAGTAATCTGCTGAGATGCTCTTCTAAATTCATAGATTAACATAACACAGTTTGTTTAAATTCAATATTGATGTGGAGAAGAGTTGTATCTTGTCAGGGAGATAGTCCAAACATACCTTGGTTTCTCGGTTCTGTGACTGCATGAATATATACAGGCATACACCACCACCACCCCCAGCCTCCCAATGTATTAGAACAGAATAATTTTAACCTTTTCTGAAAAGCACAGAAATGAAGGGTGGAATTAATCTATCTTAAATTAAAACTAAGGTGTCTAATCTGATGAACCTCCTATTGTAAATAACAGACACCCAGGCCCCCCTGGCGAGCTATGTAGCTCAGCCTTCTCGCTTTTGTCCTTCTGATTGTCTCACTTATCCCACTGGGGGAGAGTGAGTGAGTGACTGTGTGGGGCTTAGCTGCCTGCTGGGGTTAACCCACAACAGTCCTTTTTAACATGCGTGGGGAACCCCATTGCATTTCATATTTCAAGAACTAGCAAAGTAGCATTTGAACAGCCAATAGCCCTACGATTATATATTAAGGGACTGCCGGAACCAGATACAAGCAGAACAGTGGTGAGAAGTTGGATTGCCTACAGAAATGCTGAATCCAGCACCTTATTGGCTGGTTTCCCTCTTTCTCCCACATACAACCTATTTTAAACATGAGCTGATTTTATTGTCAAAGCCACTCCGAAGATTTCATCTTGTCAAATGCAGTCATCTGCAGTGTAGATGTTAACTTCCATCTCAAACCACTACTCCAAGCCATCCACTATGGTCAATGTATGACCATAACAGCAACCAAATTTAGGCTGACCAGGGGCCCACCTACCTCAGGGAAGACTAAGAACATATATGGCACTTTTCCTCATTACTCTCCAGGTCTCTGGTTATTTCAACTCCAAGGATTTTTCTGCAGGGCATGTAATTTTGAGATTTTAGCAATTTACAAAATATTTCTTTTACATCTACTTGTCTGACGTTCTTTTAACACCTATACACACTTTAAGCAGGCACACAGTCCTCTGTCATGGAGGTCCACAGATCTTCTGAAGGAACACTTCCTTTTGTTCATTTTCACTGTGGTTGATTTCATGATGCTATAGTCATCTTCTTTTAAAGTCTTCTATTTTTTTATTTTTTTATTTTTTTTTTAAACACCTAACAGCTGATCTCTTTTCACCTTTTTGCAGGCCATTCATGGTTTTGTAGCCCTTTAGCATTTCACATCCTTTCTCCCTGTTGTCTCTTTTCCAGACTGAAGAGCACTAAGCTGAGAAATTAATGTCATCCTCAAATATACATCTAAAGTAGATCAGACAAATCACATTTCAAAATGCCAGTTCCTCTTTACTGATTGCTGAGGGATCCCCGGATGACTAAACCAAAAAAACAGACATTTGTGCTGTGTACTTTTAAATTTAGATGGTATCAGCCTCATCCTCTTTTTCCGTGAATATTTCATTTTAAATGAGACATAAATACATTGAAATTAGTGAAGTGATTCCAGTGGGCAAGAAATGAATAGAGCTGAGGTGGTCAAGAAAAAGTGGCTACAAAACAATAAAATTGGCTCGTTCATTGTGTGCAGAGATATGGACATGCAAAATCCAGGTTCAGCCACTATGTCAGGTACAGCTATGTCTTCTTCCTTTATAGTTTCTCTGGTTTTTACTACTGCATTAATAATAATATTTTCAGCTGAGAATTCAAAATAAATACCAGTGTTAGAATATGAATAATTTTGATATGTAGTGTTCATAACTACTAGATATTTATTTAGAAGTAAAAACTAAATACTGCAATACTCAATTGATTAATCCTATTATTTAATTTTTACGGAGATAAAATTAAGCAAACTGAATTTTATTTTGTTTGGTTTTTTTAAAAGAATTGCTTTCTTAGTAGCTTAAAGCTTTCCTCATCTTCTATAGTTGTTAGGACCGCTCCATGTGATGCACACAACCACCTGAAACCCCAGATGTCAGGCTGTGAAATGTGTTCTCTCAGTGCTGGTGTCTGGCCACTTGGCAGAGCCCTACATTATCAGCAGTCGGTCATGCTAGCAACTCCCAAATTGCCTCTGGGTCAGTCATGTGCTCTTGGCTTTTATTAAATCTGTGAGGGGCTTTGAGTTCTCCTGGTGCTATGTTCCATTTAGATTCATAGATGTTAAGGCCAGAAGGGACCATTGTGATCATCTAGTCTGACCCCCTGCATAACACAAGCCACAGGATGCTCCTGATTTAATTCCTGTTTGAAGTAGAGCATATCTTTTAGGGGAAAAAAACCCATTCAGTCCTGTTTAATATCTCCAGAAGAATATGCCATGACCTCAGGCGGGTTATCTGAAGCACTATTTATCCCCAGTGTTAAAAGTGTACGCCTTATTTACGGCATGAATTGGCGTGGTTTCAACATTCAGCCCTGGGCTTTTGTTGTGCTCTGCTAGATCGAAGAAGACATCCATACTTTGTCCTCCCTGTTATCAGGTCATGCCTTAACTTTTCCTTTGTTAGACTATGCAGATAGCTCTGCCAGTGTTTAGCTGTGAGGCTGGTTTGTATTAAATTGACATGATTATTTAGAGATATTACAGATAGGTGTCACCAAAATCCTCAATGAAGATCAGTGGAAATGATGCTAAAATGGTTGCTAATGGAAGGGTTCTAGCTCTAGTATTTAAGCAAAGTGGCTGCTTATTATGTGCAAAATACAAAAATGTTTCGTTACAATACAAACACCCAACACCTTTAACCGGAACTTCAAGGAAGTTATTGAGGAGATGGATCCAGGCTCTACACAGCAGTACGTGGTGCCAGGACAAGGGACAAGCAACGTAATCTCAGAAAAGAGAAGTTCAGGCTGGATGTAAGGAGAAGTTTTTTCCCACAAGGACAGTCAAGCTGTGGCACAGGCGCACGCACAACACACACGCAACACAGAGGTTGTGCAGTCTCTGTACTTGGGAGTTTTCAAACCTCAACTGGATCACCCTAAGCAACCTGGTCTGACCCAATAACCGACCTTGCTGTGAGCAGGAGGTTGGACCAGGGACCTCCAGAGGTCCCTTCCATTCTGAATGACTTTATGATTCTACAATATCATAAGATGCTTCAAGACACTGACATAAAAATGATTTCAGCTTTTTTTATGCTTTAATACCATAAAAACAGTATAAATACCATAATTAAGTGGGGGTTAAATTATATTTGCATTAAATGCTTAGAGTTCTGATTATAAAGAAAAAACCTTCAATTTTTAATGGATGTGATAAGTTAGCTTATGTATGCTGTTTGCTCATGCACAGTGTAATCTCTGTAAATTGTTATTGATATAATCAATATAATTAAATTATAGGAAAAGAGGACAAGGAAAGGAAAGGAAAGGAAAGGAAAGGAAAGGAAAGGAAAGGAAAGGAAAGGAAAGGAAAGGAAAGGAAAGGAAAGGAAAGGAAAGGAAAGGAAAGGAAAGGAAAGGAAAGGAAAGGAAAGGAAAGAAATTTCAGTTGGAAGGGAGCTACAACAATCATGTAGTCCTCCTGCCTGACCAATTCAGGGCTGACCAAGTTAAAGAATGTTATTAAGGGCATTTCCCAAATGCCTCTTAAACATTGATAGGCTTGGAGCATTAACCACCTCTTCAGGAAGCCTGTCCCAGTGTTTGACCACCCTCTTGGTAAAGAAATGCTTCCTAATGTCCAGTGTGAACCTCTCCCAACACGGCTTCAAACCTTTCCCATGCATCTTGTCACTGGATACAAGGGAGAAGAGCACCTTACATTATATACAATTACATAGGAATTAGAACATCCATGAACAGAAAAATCCTAGAATGAAGTTTGATTATCAAAAATACAGTCTGCTGACAATGTACGAAGTTTATGCTTATTTGAATGTTAATATCATTGCATATTTATTGCAAATATTTGGACTTCTGTAGCTTAAGATAATAAATTTTGAGGTATGAAAAAGCCTGCTGAAGTGTGCATTCTGGCTTTCTACCACTTGTCCTGTTCTACCACTTGTCCTGGTTACAATAAATCAGGAATGGACTTACTATGCTAAATATAGTGGTAAAAAGAAATGTCTGCTTTTCTTCATATTTTTCTGTTTAGTTGGCCAAGGACATAGAAGTGCAAAAGAATCAGATCAGAGGCTTACAGTTAGCTGGTCGTCTACAATATCAGGTAAATCCCTTAGAAAGTCCTTTGGAGGTCAAAATACTTTTCAGAACAGCCAAAGATGGCTGCATGTTTAACTACATTAAATTATGTACAGGCAAACAAATAATCCAGATCTTTCTGCAATGGTGACCCTTCTTTTTTTTTTACCTTTACCCTACATTTGTCAATCTGTACATTTGATCAATAATTGCTCTCTGTTTTCTCCTTTAATGTTTATTTGAAAAAAATTCATTGCTTGGACCAAGGACCACTGTGTGCCCTGCTGGAAACCCATGCCCTCAGGATGATTCCTTCTTTACAGTAAAAAGTAGAGGGAATTCATCAGTTTATTTCATGTATCTGATCTGAATCATGTTAATTTTATAACATTTTGTTTTATCAATCAACGTCATGCAAACTCAAGTCAAATTCCTTCCAGAGGTTTATATATATGCATTTGTATTCTATCAACGCTGCTACCTTTATCAGTCAAACTTGTAATCTCATTAAAAGGGTATTATGCTAGTTAAATAACATCTATTTTGTACAAACTGTTGACTGGCATTAATTACCCTCCTTAATTCTTTATTACTTGTGTCTCATATCAGTTGTTCCATTATTTTTCCCAGAATCAATATCAGGCTGATGTCTAAGGGTCGTTCCATTTAAATATTGGCACAACATTATCTCTCTTCTCCTCCTGAGCTTCCTCCTTGCTGTAGCAGCTATAGAAAACTAGCATAAATTATCCATGGATCTCTATAGCAAGCTTTGAAATAATTTGGGGTTGCTTGTAAACTTCTAACTTCAGAAACTGCTATTTCATATTTCTTAATTACTGATCGAATATAAGATATTTCAGAATCACAGAGTCATATTGGGTTTGTTGATGTATTTAAAGACATGCATAAAATCATTATCTAGTATCTTCATACTGTAATTCTTCATGTATCCCTTCTGTTTCCTTTGTATTCCTGTTTACCACTAGTATTCTGAACCAAATTATACTGAAACAAATGTCAGTTGACTTCACCAGCTTTGTCAGCAGAGTATGATCTTTAGGGTGTGAGCTATTTTTATGGGTCATCACTGGATGATGCTTGCAAAAAAATTTCTTCATTCTAACAAATGTCCCTTTGACATCCCTTCAAGTATTTTTTAAATTTTATTCTACAAACAAGATTTGCACTTTTAAATGCATTTCACTGACAATTATGCAAGGCTTTTACTTAAACATGGCTTTGAGGGAGAAAGAGTGAAAGGAAGGATAGAGCAAAAGTAGGGCTTGTTCTCTGCTTCGGACTTTGGTTCGAACTGATTCTTCAGATCCTCTGTGATCAGCAACCACTGAACCAGGATTCTTTGAAGAAATAACTGCAGTAGCTGACCATACACCATTGTCCATATCAAGGCTGGCACATAAGCGTGTAAACAGAGACCTGGAAAATGTTGTCACTCACATTTCCATGTCTTCTGCTACATTTTGCAGTAGGTATGACCAGCCATAGATAGCTGATTTAGCTCAGAAGAGGATCAAAAATTACACCAGTACAGGACAGTGAGGTAGGGAGAAAAGGTAATGGTATTCATTTATTTACTAAAAGCAATTTAGTTCCTATCAGAATGATATAGAAGTACAATTAATTTTTTTTTTTCAAAAGGAAATTAAAACTTTTCCTTAGAGTGGAGAAAAGGACAGCTGAATAATACAAACTATCCTATTTGCAAGGTGTGGAAAGTGGGGATTAATTGTATACAATATTTCAATTATTTGAATTAAATTCTGAGAATTTCTGGTGTTTGGAGTTGCAATCTCAAAGAAATTATCATGAAAAACTTTAAAATTACAGCAGTTGACTATATCCATAAGCTTCATTTGCATTTGAACCTAATCTAGAATTATGCATAAATATCAGTGTTCTGACAGGTCTCAGGGTCCTGAAAGTCAGCTTATTCGTGGATACCATACTCCTTTATCCCATTTTATCCAATTAGTTTTTAAATTTCCTAAAATATTTTTTATTTGATAGCTTTGGAGAGGTAACATGGGATGTTGGAATGTATGAGGTATGAAGAAAATTGAAGGAATCTGTGCTCATAAAATATAATAGGATGGTGGTTGGGTTGACTTCTAAGAAACATGTAGTCTATAATAAGTATATGTTTTTAACCTTTAGAGGCGAGTTTAAAGATTTTTTTTCTGCCCTTGACTAATAAATCAAATGAAAATATACCATTTACCATAATGGTACCTGATTCCAGTAATGCTTCTGAACAGAATGATTTTGAAATTGAGAGACTATTCCTTCCAAAGACATCCCAAAGTCATTTTTACTGACATTTCTGTATTTTTCTTTTTAGTTATACTGATAATAACATTGCTAGAATACCAACACAAACTGCTTGTGATTTCCAACAGGCTTGCAAGCAGGGACATTTGCTGAATAGGAGGACAAGGCTATTGAGACGATTTTATCATCTCTATGTGAATCATTCTCAAAAGTCTGTGAACTGGACAGATGAAGTTTTATACACATTCTTTGCGAATGATATGAATGGGTTTTAATCCTTGGAATTTTTTTTCAACAGTAATGACAAAAGACATTCACACTATTGATTTCAAATTCTGAAAGATGGCTGTTATTCAGACCACTTATTTTCAAATCTCCATGGTGAAGATAAATTTTGTATAACTTAAGGACCTTGTACTGTAGATACATACGGGGAGGGGTGTATGTGTGTGTGTGGAGAGAGACAGTTGGAGGCGGAAAGACAGGGTTTAGTTTGAATTGAGAGAAACAGGTACTCTCACAGACAGCTGACCCGTCCTTTGCCCAAATACTCACTTATAATTCAGGATTTGTCAAAGCTCCAGTTCTTGCAGGCTGTAGGTAGCACTACATGCCCACAGTCTTTAGACAAGCAAAAGGCAATGTACCGTGCAATATATCAATTATTCTCTTTCTTTCTGAAGAGCAGAAAAGCTTGAATATCATGATATTCCATCAACATCAATAACACTAATAATATTAATATCACCATCAAAGTCATCTTGCTATTCTCTTATTGTTACAGGCGCATTTTAAACCTGTGTGGACACTAAACGAAATAAATTACATGAAGACACCATTGAATTTGATAACTTTTTAGATTGTTGTTTGATTTAGGTCAGGTTGTGGTGCAAGTTGAAAATGTAGAGCTTCTTTAATTCCTCCTGCCCTTTGCATTAAAGCTGTCCACATTTCAAAAGTGGACACTAATTTTAAATACCTCCATTTTTAGTTACTCACACCAACATACCTTGGGGGGTGCACGCTAACCAATTTTACAAGGTATTTTTGAGTCTAAGCTACTCTCTTCTCCTACAGTCAGTAAAGGCAGAACAGGCACCTCCAGAGCCTGGATGTTTCATCTCACAATAAGACCTAGCACTTCCTGGAGATACCTACATGTAAGACTTTGCATAACTAGCTCATAGGCAGAGGTGTAATTTTTTTAACATGGGTAGATGAAATTAAGAAATGCTGAATATCAATAAAACATGTCAATGGGTTTAGAATGTGTTCAATGGTTATGAAAATCATGCCCTGCTTTGGTCTCCCAAAATCAGCACATTAACGTTTAGCCCATTTCCCTTTCAAAACGCTCTGGTGGCATTAATCATAGCATTACCTTCACATTTTAGTAAAAAAGAAGTCTGTGTGCTTTACTTTTACCTTTTACAGAAGCAATACAATATATTATTAAGACTTTTGCAAATATATATTATGACTACAGTATGAAAAATGGAGACTTAGCATCTGAGATCAATATTATCCAGGATGTAGGACTGTACTGTATCTATCTATTCTGGCAACAAATCCTTCAATTGATTTTTTATTATCTTTGGAGGGGGGTGGGATAGAAAGTCTTCTCTTTCAAATTCAGCTCAAAATTATTGGGTCTGTGTCTCAAAGACTTTTTGCTGTCTTATAAATCAGTGAAATGAATGCTTCAATGACCATGTGTAAATAAGCCTTACGCTACTTATTTGCTGTGCAGATGTCTAAAGTAATCCCCTAAAGGAACAACTTGGCCCGTATTGTTTGTTTCAGAGAGCTATTTGTTTATAATCTTAAAATGAAGGGGGTTCACAAAATAGGCGTACAATATGCAACACCAAGAACTAGGTCATTTTTCTAAATAGATATCTATAACAGAACAAAAGAAGATTGAGGTTTGAATATTTCATCATAGGAAACCTTTGGAAGCAATGTTGCAGGGTTTAGGAGCATTAACATAGCCATTGATATCAACCAGAGAAGATCAGCTGTCCTAAAGACACACAACTTAGTTAAGACATCATTCATTTTAATTTCTCTATCACATAGATATTACAAGAAAGTGAATCGTTCCAGTATCAATGGTTTTGCTTAAACGTATATAAAAGCCCATCCACACTCAAAATAACTTTATATATTTAACTTCTTCAGAAAGAAAAACACCTGCAGATGAGCAGGCCTCCTGAATATGCAAAAATCCTAAAGCACCCTTTAAAATAGCACAATTAAGGCACAACATACTGTGGGTCACATGGAAGAGAGTCAAACCGTGGCTAATCCTGGAAATCAAGTTGGATGCTATTTCTCATAAAAAGTAACAGTGAAAGAAGTGACCACTAAGGTACCTTGAAGAGCAGTCTTCCCACCAATATTTAAAAAGCAATTATAAAACAGAATTTCCCAGTACATGAAGTACGTGACTCCTGAAATAAAGAAAAAGCTGCCATCAGGAGAAATTGTTCCTTTGGTTGTGCATGCCTTTTATTTTTAAGCTCTGTATGGTAGTCTCAGGGACTATTTTTACTGAATTTTACTGTTATTCTGCTCAGAGTTAGCCAATATTTGTTTAATATTTACTGTGCAAACACATGCTGAAAAAATGAGGTGATGTTCTAATGAAGATTCTGCAAATCCAACTCTTAGTTAATAACTTTACTTAAAATTAGAATGCTCTAATTTTTTATTATTATTCCTAGACACCTATTAGTACCTAACCTTAATTGGTAATTTTGTGTTCAATATTTATAGTTTTGATTACATAACATTGACTTATTCTTTACTTTAGATTAAAGTGCTAAAGTTGAAGCATTCAGCTCTTTTATAGACTGCCAGTAAAAGTGATTACAGAGGTACTAATTATCCTTTCTTATGTAAACATTTGTGACATTGAATTTGATTTAACAAGGACAAGCTTCAGAGCTGTTTCTTGTAAATTCACTGCTAAAATGTAAATGCTTCTAGTCTTGCAAAGAAAGAAAATATTGATTTTTCTCAAAATTTGCTCATCTCACTTTTTAACATTTTCCGTGTTAAAAAAAAATTATAATTCTCAGTCTCTCATATTAACAAACATTCTTTCCCTGCTACCCAGCAAAACACTATGTTAAACTTAGGTCAAAACAGGACTCCTCTGTACAATGACAACTCCTTGTTGGTCATATTTATACACCATCTATTTTTTGAAAATCACACTTTGAGGGGTACATAGATGAATTGCAGAGAGTTTAGTAGAAATTAGAA
This sequence comes from Anarhynchus alexandrinus, assembly GCA_008711295.1. Classification (NCBI taxonomy): domain Eukaryota; kingdom Metazoa; phylum Chordata; class Aves; order Charadriiformes; family Charadriidae; genus Anarhynchus; species Anarhynchus alexandrinus. Next base: position 3,164,045 of record VUYV01000051.1, on the reverse strand, counting down.
AGAATGATAACAATCTAAGAAAACACAACCAGTGGGAAAAGAAGGAAGGAGTTGAGTTTGCATATCTTAGAGAGGATGTAAGGGACATGAAAGGACTCTTCTAATTTTTATAAAAGTTGTAAAAACAAGTCAGTGATCAGTTATTGACTGTGTCTGTGAGGGACAGCACAACTAGAAAACAGCCTAACCTGTGACAAAGGAGATCTGGGTTAAATATTAGGGAAAATGTTCTCACTACAGGGATCATGACACAATATAATAGATGGTGCCAAGGTACAATGGAACCTCTTAAGTAGGTCATTTTAAAGAAAAGTTGAGAGGAAAGTATTTCCAGATGGCCTATTTAAAGTCCAGTCAAGGGACAAATATAATCGGAAGTGGACAGTCTTTCAAGGGGTCTTTCTCAGCCTGCAGTTTTATTTCCCAAATTACAGGCAAATTGAGCTGACAGAAATTCAGAGGAAGCCAGGAGACCATATCACACAGAGGTGAAAAGATGCTGGCCACTTTTTGGAAGGCATTTTGTTTCTGCATAAGGCACCAGTTTCAGACCTTATTCTGACCTGGCAGCTCAGATAGGAGCCAGGAAGTGGAAAACATCACCTCTCACAAGTTTTTCTCTCACTGGCTTCTGGAGCTTGCCCTGGGCCCTGGTGCATACTGTGAAAATCATAGAATCATAGAATTGTCTAGGTTGGAAGAGACCCTTGGGATCATCGAGTCCAACCATCTATCCTACTCTACAAAGTTCTCCCCTGCAATATATCCCCCAACACCACATCTAAACGGCTCTTAAACACATCCAGGGATGGTGACTCAACCACCTCCCTGGGCAGCCTATTCCAATGCCTGACCACTCTTTCTGTGAAAAATTCTTTCCTAACGTTCAGTCTAAATCTACCCTGTTGGAGCTTGAAGCCATTCCCTCTTGTTCTGTCATTAATTACCTGTTGTGCACCAAAGATGGAAGGAGTGACACTTGAAGTGAAAGATCTCATGAGGTCTCTTGTCTCCCTGCACTTCTATGATTATGCTGAATGGAAAAAGGAACATGCACTCTGCATATGTACACACTGTTCAGGTGTATTAATGCTGCTTCACTTAGCTTTCTCCTGAACAGGGCCCTCCTAGGCCTAATTCAAGGTTTGAATCTTATTTTTAAAGCCCTCAGTTTATGAGATTGGATGCTGAAGGACCCATCCCACCCCTGATACCTAAGCTACGTTTCATAGCTGTCTCCTGGAGAACCCACCACCACTGGTTGAAGACACAGCTGTGTCATCAAGCAAACAAAGCTTTATGAGCTCTGACACTCAATAATAAGAACTACTGATTTTCCATTGTAAAATTGTGTTCAAATTTGCTTTTCTATGTAATAGCTCATAATCCATTATCATTTTTGAAAGAGGGTAAATAAAGAATATAGATATAGAATACAGAATATTATAGATCTAGAATATAAATTCTGCAGATTTACTCTAAGGAGTTCTTAAGTACTTTTTGTTGAGAAAAACATGCAGATCTAAAGAAATTTTCTTGTCTGAGGTCCTCAGCTAAGAGGCCTCTCAAAATCAGACCAACTCACCTATGGCTGAAAACTCCATCTTACAATCAGCAAGTCTGACCAAACCTATTAAGTATTTTCCAAGACTCTCATTTACATTCAGTGAATATTGACTGCTTTAAGACTTTTCAAACAAATATTTTAATATTTATTATTATAATATTAAATAATACAAAACAGTATTTTCTGATGCAATGGTATTTTTATAAAACTTTTCCATCAAGTTGCAACAGTAGGAGCAAAACTCTCTTTGACTCTGAAGTGTTTAATAGAGTCAGCTGTACCTATACAGAGACATTTGCATGAACAGTGGTTCTGAAAATACGATGTGCATTTTTGTACAACTTAGAATCATAGAATCATAGAATGGTTTAGGTTGGAAAGGACCTTGAAGATCATCGAGTTCCAACCCCCCTGCCATAGGCAGGGACACCTCCCACTAGACCAGGCTGCCCAAGGCCACGTCCAGCCTGGCCTTGAACACCTCCAGGGATGGGGCCTCAACAACCTCTCTGGGCAACCTGTTCCAGTGCCCCACCACTCTCAAAGTGAAAAACTTCTTCCTAAGTGAAAAACTTCTTCCTAAAGTGAAAAACTTCTTCCTAAGAACTTCTAAAACTTCTAAAATTCTATTCTTTAGGTACCAGATTGTATCCTGTTTTGTTACAAGGGATCCATCTATATGTTACCGTAACAACTCTTTGAATGTTTTGTACTGCTTTAATGTCCGGCTGAACTTTGTGTAGATGAAGGCTACAATATCTTGACTACAAATTATGGCACTTAGTTCCATCCCATAAGGGTATTTGTTCTATTACACTCTTTTAATGTTGCCTTACATTTGGATTTATTTTCTTTTTACTTCTGACCATTGTCACTGCTTAAAGGCATGAAACTCATCTCACCATGTTGCAGCTGTTTCATTCTGTTGACATAATTTTCAAATTTACAAAAATGATTTGCCAAATTACCATAGATAACTTCCAGTTGAGAAGAAGAACTCAGATTCCTCTGCATTTTGAGAAATCCCAGTAGGGCTAAAAATAATATTCAAAGAGTGACTCTTTTTCTCTTTTATGCTACTTTTATGAACAACGGAAGAGTAAAAAAATACTCAGCAAGATAGCATGTAATTTAACAGAACTGGAACTACATAGCAGAGAAACTAAAGATAATCTGGGAAAGATATTTGTTTTCTGGTCACTGTTCTTCTGTCTTAATATGTCATATTTGATAATATTTCCTGAAATATTTTTTCTGAATGAAAGAGTAACCATTTTTAAAGATTACTGTTTCTGTAGTTAACATTTTCTATGAGTATTACTCTGTGATTTAATGGCACAGAAAATCCCACAACAGAGGGACAGTTACTGGTGGACTGTTCTCACTGTATCTTGGATCCCACCATGAGAAGGCCAAAACAGAGAACACCAGGACTTGGCTGTACAGTGGAAGGCAACTCAGCTGTCCAGTCCTTACTGGCTAATGTCACTGGTCACCTATATGTATGTAGACATAAAGGATTCCTGTAACAGTGGTAGTCCCCAATTATCTCACAACTTCATCTTCAGTGCAGCCACAGACATTAATTCTAAGATCTGTCACACAGACGTTTGGAGTCATTTACCCGCCATAGTTTTCTTGGCAACCCCATCTTTCCTTACTGCTATTTGACTAGTTTCAGCTGGTTTTACAACGGTGATTCCCCACTGTTCTCTGCCTCATTTGGGAGGAGCAATCAGTGAGGGACTAGTTACCTCATCCCTTAGCTGTCTTACATGGCTTACATTGCAGTCAAGACTGTAGGAGATCTACCTGACTGTGTGCAACTGCAGAGTTAACATCTTCCTTCCCAGATTTTCCCAAGCAATGAGTGCTAGAATTCTTATTCATTTGTATTTCACTTGTACCTTGAAGTCTCAACCACATACAGAACCACATTTGGACAGGGTCTGTACAAATGTAGATCAAAAAGCATTATTAGTCCCAGAGGTTACCAACCAGCCCAGCACTTAGAGAATTATTGAATACTGTGGGACCTGGTTTGTTTTCAACTCCCCAAGTCTGGGAGAGAATCGTAATGAGACCCCAAGTCCACATGGGATTGAGACCTGGGAAAGCACCATTTCACTTCCCTCCCTCACCTTCCCCAGAAGGAAATTATGGGTCCAAAGGCTAGGAGAGAGCTTCTGCATGCTCTGTCCTGTTCAGATTTTTCGCCTGCCAGGGTACTGGGATGGAGGAGAGTCCCGAGGGTGCATCTGTTTTGGTCTAGACACAGCCATGCACAACCCCTTCATCACAACAGTTTCACTGAAGATACCTAAAACACAGCTACAGCAGTACTTCAAGTTGAGACTCATTTTCTGTACACAAATAATCCCTAATCCACCCCAAATCATGGAGAATGTATTACAGTATGGGTAACTGGGTAAGTTTCTGGTGTATTAAAGAAGAAAACTGAAGTGCAAGAACAAGGATGTGTATTGTACAAGGTGTAGCTTGCCATGGTCACTGTCATTGCAAAGGATAAAGCTGCAACATCAAATCCTTTCCTGTCACTTCTACGTTTCCAGGCAGGGATTAACTTGAGCTCTGTGTCAGATAATAAAGATTTGTTTGATATGGAAAACGTTGTGTTGCCAGGGTCACAGAAAGATACTTTCATATAACAACTTCCAGTTACCACACATTCCCTTCCCCCTTGCTGTTTTCCAGCAGCAGTTCACGTAACTAAGAGAGCAGAAAGAGATTGGAGCAAGGGGGAATTTGGGGCTTTGGAGATTTGCTCCTACCAACCGAAAGGACTGGTGGAGAGCTGGTAGGGTGATGACAGGGGGAAATGGTGCAACTCAGGTGTGGGTTGGGTCCTCTCTCCCCTCCAGCACCCTTTAGTGTTTGGAGAGACCCACTGCTTCAAGCGGGAGGTACTCCCTTTATTTCAGATAAAGTTTATTGTACTGCCATGTAAATTCCTGTAGGATTACTTTGCCTAAGCGGTAACAAATATTTTTGATTTGCTGGGTATACAGACTAATTAGTCAGCTGTAAGAAACAGCTGGTTCACAATGTTCTGATATTAGTGCTTTCCATGATTTTGATTTAATTTCAAGGGTAGACTATGGAGAGCAAAGTTGTAGATGGAGGATTTTTTTTTTGTTCTTGCTGTTATTGGCTCACTTGTTTGTTTTACTCCTTTTGCAAACCTTTATTTGATGCCTATTCATAAATTATACTGCTATACTATGGTATCTCATTATCCTTTATTAGTAGAACACCACTAAATAGAAGTTGGAATTATACATCATGCCCTGCATATGGAACAAAGCAGCATATGGAGACTATGACTACTGCAGTTCTCAAGCATAAAAAAGCAGGAAATTATAGAGGAAATTATACATATTTCAATGACTCTCTGCCAAGTGTTTCTGTGCTGCATCCTGTAATTCAGAGTCATGTTAATCTTTACTGTGTCATTTAAAATTCATATAGTAGAAATATAGTCAGATCATAATCCATATAGTAAGGAAGGAAAGCAAATTTTTTTTCCTAAAATTGCTTAAAATAGAACAAGTGCAAGTAGCAGCTGGGTATCACATCCCCGGTACCACATCAATGGGCATAGTTTCAAAAGGTATGTCCCAACTAGCAGGGACAGATCATTTGTTTAACATCAAAGCACTCTGAACAAGTTAGCCTGACTGATATAAAAGTGGGAATAATGCATCCCTTATACTACCATGAATCTGATTAGAAATTTTTCCTTTAAAATGAGTAAGAACATATGCAATTCTCAAAATGAAAACAGTTTAAATTTTTTCCATGCTAATGACCTTGATTAAAGCATGAAATGAATCATATCCTCAGGATTTTGGAAAGGAGTGGTTTTTTTCCTTTGCAAAAAGAAGCATTTTTGCAAAACAACAAAAATCAAATTTAAGCAAAATATTTCAGTTGCAGAGACATTTCAATTAAGCCAATTTCCTCTCAGAATATAATTTTGTTGGTAATTTTAACATCTTCAAATTTTGTTTCATTGTGTATCACAGAATAGATATTGACATCATACAACTTCCTGTGAAAAAGAATTTTCTTTGTATGTTACCTCTTTTTACACAAAAAAAGAATAGGTTATTTTACTAAGTCTCAATGAGAAAAGACTTACTTTTACACCAAACATCACCATAATAAACACGCTGAAATAAACACTGGCTTCGCTATGTTCTGTTTCATCCAAATTCAGTAGCATAGACAGAAGGGTAAAATAAATACAGAAAAACCCCTCAGTAGATAAAAATCAGAAGCATCTTACTCCATAGTGACAAGATCTGGTTAATGAATACTGCCACATCAAGTCTTACTGTGAAATGGACTCTCCATGCATTTTCTGACTGCTGGACTCATGGTGAAAGCAAGCAGCACATTCAGGATATCACCTTTTTTTTGTGGGAAGAGTATTCAGTGGTCCTTTGAATAAATCTTTAAAAAAAAAAAAAAAAAAGAGAGAAGTAAAAGAAGTAGAAGAGAAACGTATATGGAGCTTTCCTCTGATACTATGCTGAAAAGAAGCCTCAGAAAAGTGAACACAGCCTTCCTGTACTGAAGATTTATGCAAAATATCCATCTAGGTAACCCCCATTTTACTAGAAAGTGTCTCATAAAACATTCATATGGAGTACACAGACCGTAAAAGGGTCTGTGGGCTATTCTCAGGATCTTGGGAGATTTCATATTTTGAGACCCAACCTTCCCCTTTTCCCAAAACAGCCACACAGACGTTTCTTCTCGCAGAGCCTCCTACAGGCACCTCAGGGAGAATGGGTCATCTGAACAATCAGGGTTTCTGTCAAATTGGTTAAGTCTGGATTGGCACTCAACTTTCCCAGAGGGCCACATTCACTTTCTTTCTGTCTCAAAAGTTACACCTCTGCCTCTTCAACCTTCCACACGCAGTTTTTGTGTTCAAAACAGTTAACTACCTGCCAAGTACATGAATTTAAAAGTAAAGTGCATTACAGGTTTACCAGGATGGGTGTATTACTGCCCTGTAATTTGTTTCCGTTTATGTCTGTCCAGAGTGAAGGAAAACATGTCCTCATGACTTGCTCCACATGATTGCGCGATGATCAGCTCATGTATAAACAACATTAGTAGTTGCAAAATGGTGTAGAAGCTGTGCCTCTCTATGCTGTCATCAGATTATTAACCTTTCTCTCCTCAGGGAGGAAGGTCACCAAGGTCTGCAGAGGAGAAACATTTGAGGTTGAACAAAGATGTAGTTTGTGGGACCACACTGGGAGTCTACTATGGTTACTTGAACTTCAGTAGAGCATATCATGCAAACCCTATCTGGTGACCATGTGAGGATCAGGTATGCACTAGCCCTGAAATAAGTGTCGCCTCCCCTCACTGCAGCCTTTTGCTGCATCCTCTTGATGATGACAAGGGCCTCCGCTCCAGTTCTTGCCCCCACAGAAGTTAAACAGTATTTCCCTCCATTTCAGGTTGGGACTGTATTCTTATGACAATGGAACAAGTAATTTCTTCTCATAACAGTCATGGCTTATTTAGGATTCTGGAAACTATGGATCACAGAATTGCCACTGCTCATTGTTTCTTCACCTAATGAATATTTTGGCTGGGAAAAGGGCCAAGATTTTCACAATGATGAAGGAATTATCAGCTTTTTGGCAAGTTTCAGCTCTGCCTCCAGGAAAACACCTTGCCTTGGATGGTTTTGCCCGTTATGATAACAGAGAGCAGACAGAGGTATTTCGTTTTCTCTCAACGGTCAAAGGAATTTGGGGAAAGAAGAGAGAGAAAGCCAAAAAATGCCCAGCAATTTAGCCTATTCCATCTCCTGCTCTTGTGAGCAGCGTGTGAAGTTGCTACGTGATGCCCTTCTCTCTCTTCTACAAACCTTCCAGTGCCAGACCTCATAAAGGAGAGAACCTGCAAATATCACCCTTCCAAGTCCAGAAAAAAAGGGTCTTGCTGAAGTTGCTTCTTGTGCCACTTGAACAGTTAAAGGTTAGCAGTTAAAGTGCAGTGATGGGATCTTCGGGGATTAGGACTGGGATTTGCGATGGGGGCGTGATTACTAAGTAGTAAAATGGGCTGATATGAGGCTAATAGACCCAAAAGTCATTGATATTTGGAGGCAGAGGGAGAAACTGGAAGCTGAGCGCTTTGGGGCACCTACCTGCTGTGTCAAGGGACAGCATGTCGTTTTTCATTTGCAATAGATGGTGACAGCTAAGCACTGCATACACACCAAGTACAAAATGGAGAGGGAAAAAGTAGTCAAGGAAATTAAAAAAGAAAGAGAACAAAATTGTAACACAATCTTTTAATTAAAAAATCTCTTGATTTTCATGGGAAATTCTGTATGTACAAGTTTAGAGACTCAGGAGAAAAGCTGAAAGCCTCTGAATGTCCACATGACTTTTCCTGAACTGGTCTCCACATCCATTTTGAGAATGAGGAGACTGAGATATCATATTCTAGACAAATCTAACAGTGCATCTGCAGTGTACATGACACGATGATCACTAAACAAATGAGGTACATTGAACTTTCGAGTTAGCTGAGGAGGAGGGATTGTGTGAGATTAATCAACCTTTGCCTTCTTACAAGTACAACGCTTACGATGCACGGCTTGCATCTGCACATGCCGTTTGAACCTTTGGCCTTCAGATGTCACTGCTTATGCATCAGCCAGAAACAAGGAGCAAAAGTACTGTAGTATGGGAAAAAATTACAAAACAGCATCTGCTTGTCAGAGGAGCCAGACACAGTGATTTCAAGGTCAACACTTCCCTTAATTTTATTCCATTTAATTTCTTATTATTGACTTCTGGTCAAGCAATTGCTGAGCTTTTGGGTTTGGATTTATTTTTGGGGTGAGGGCTGGGGATGGCTTCCAGTTCATTCTCTCCTGATTAACGACATCATATATATTTGGATTTAATTGGAATCTCTGCCCATTCCCACTGTATTCATTATGATTGAAACAAACACAGGCAGTGCTTTGCCAAGATACCCCACATCTTCCAACAGCCACTCAATGTGAGAAAGGACATCCTCTAAGAAAGTTTCCTTGTGGTGACTCTGCTATATGTAGACAGGTCAGCAAAGAGGAACAGATACGTTTTATCACTCTGGTTCCTTATGCTGGAGCTTAACACATTGAGAAGAGGGTGCAATTGGGGACTGTGAGGATAAGCAGTTTAGAGGGCAGCGAGGGAAGGGTGAAAGAGCATGGTGGAGAGTCCTCAGAGACATGCAGTCGTGGCAGCATTCATAGGAACCTTCTGCAGCTGAAAGAGCTTGAGTTAATGCTCATTTAGTATTTTGGGAGGTCTAATAACAGTAACAAAAATGAGGATGAGTGTAATATCTGGTATTGTCTGTTACAGTTTAAGGTTGCCTGGAGTCACTGTGCCTCAGGTTAGAAACTGACAATAGGTGAAATCATTCAGATCCTGAGGTGTTGGGAGAAAGGGAGAGGGTAAGTAACTGTAAAGGGTAGACAATGGATATTTATCAGTGAATTTTAAAGCTGATGTAGTAGCACATAATTGGGGTGTGGCTTCTGCCCCTTTGAAGTTATAGCAATCAAAAAGCAGTTTAAAATTTCCACATGAATTTATTGTTTCTGCAAAACCTCGGAAGTTAAAACCAATTATATTATTTTTTTCCATTACCTGCATTGCAACTGTTACATACTGATAATTGATGTCATTCTCCTCTGTCCTGAATATTCTTCACTATATTCCTACTTCTGTTTCCATAAATATGTATTTTTTGAGATGGTGATGTGGGTTTCCTTCATGAAACTATTGCAATTAGAAAGTTAAGATTTTAGCTTAAACAAGTAGAATTAGGAGAGGCTGCAAGAACTCAAGCAAAAGATACTTTTATAATGAATCGTAGAGAAACAGTGTTTAAACCAAACCCTTATCTATCATAAAATGAGACAGACATGGCACAGGTGGGAATCAAATAAAAGTGACTTGTATCTAAGTCTTTTTTGTCCCACAGGTTAACCTTTATTGGTAATATAGTGAAATTACCGCTTCTTTAGTAATATAACTGTCCAGAATATCTGGCACTGGATGTTTATTGAATCAGACATGGCCACTGGCAGTACCAAGTTTCTGAAATGTGATTTCTTTGTATTATAACTGAGCTTTCATTCAGAAATGTAGAAGAATCCCTATATCACATTTTATTCATGTTCTTCTGTCTGTGATAAACCTTCATCACAGCTGTGGTACAAAAGACACTTTCCCTTACTTTATTGCAGCAGTGGCAGCCTCTATACCCTAAAACACATCCTGCCAATGAGGAGTCAACCAACTCAATATCTTCATCTGGTTTTCATTTCCTTGGAGAGATAGGGAAGCTCTTTGTGCACTTGACAGTGCATGTGGCTAATCTTGTTTTCTATCTGAATTGGTAATTACTGCTAGAAGGATTTTTGGAGAATGAGTTATTTTTAGCCAGCAGACAGGTTTGGTAATATCTTTAAGGAACATACTGTTTTTTCAGGGCTCAAAAGGTGAAAACATACACTCACCACTTCTTATTCTATGCTTTTGTCCAGAGTTGCAGATCAGTTTGGTTTTTTTCTCTCCTTGTTACTAGCATGCCATGAAGGTCATTTGTATCTATGGGAGTGCTACCACTGCTCTTTGCAGCTCAGGTAAAACTGGGAAACCTACTTTATTTATTTACATTTTCTTTCTTTAAATAATTCCAATATGGATGCTCCAAGCAACTTGATGTGATGTGGCAGTTCCCTGTCCTCCATAGTAAAGCTCTTCTCTACAGAGAACAGTGAAAATCTTCTAAAGGAGTTCTCTCTCTCTTAGAGTGGTCTCATTCTGTAGGACATGGAGGATCTTTAACTTATTTCATTTGCTAAACTTATTCCAGGCTACAAGATCATCAGATTTTATTGATCATTTTAAGATTCCCTTTCTTATTCTTATTTGATTCCTCTGAGATGATGTCCATTCAGAAATCTCAGTATTGTTTCAAAAGGCAAATCTGTAGTGTTGCTTTATATTTTGCACCAATAACAAAATATTTGTCCTGTTTGTTTTCTGCCAGTTATCACAAATAGAGATGAGTTTTCAGTTGAATACACTTTGATTCCTGTCCCTTTTTGTTTGCCTCTGTGTAACCTCACAGCAATTAATTTTGTTTGTATTTGGGATTTCTTTTTTGTCAGCAGATTACTTTAGGCAATTTTTTAAGAGATGTATTCCCAAATTACGTCCAAAATCTAGCAGTGACCACTGTAAGCACAAGATTTTTTAGAAATTTTGGAACATTTGTAGATATATGTGGATATACTACTACTGTATTCATTTTTATAGACTCAAAAGCCAATTATGTTACCACAAAACCATGTTTCTAAGTCAGTAGTTTACTTTATTGTCATTCAGTGAGGCAGTATATCTTTACTGGGCTTCAGTTCTGTGATATCTTTTTAGCATTTCTGATAATTTTTGGGTAATAATCTAATTCCTGTGTTGCAGGTTGATTTTTCTTTATATGATGTGTGTGGCATTTCATAGAATCATAGAATCATAGAATGGTTTAGGTTGGAAAGGACCTTGAAGATCATCGAGTTCCAACCCCCCTGCCATAGGCAGGGACACCTCCCACTAGACCAGGTTGCCCAAGGCCACGTCCAGCCTGGCCTTGAACACCTCCAGGGATGGGGAC